>WNWK01011754.1:0-62994 GCA_009830355.1 Cherax destructor | reverse complement strand
AGATGGTTTTTCCTTTGTTGCAGACATGTACCATGGGTTCTGTGTTAAATAAGCCTAGGAATAAGGCCTGTGTTTTTATCACAACAAGGGGTTACTAGCCCATTGTTCCTGGCATTTTAGTTGACTTTTACAACACGCATGGCTTACGGAGGAAAGATTCTTATTCCACTTCCCCATGGATATGAAAGGAAAAGCAATAAGAACAAGAACTATTAAGATAAAATCAAAGAAAACTCAGATGAGTGTTAGTTACCATTTTGTCCTAGGCACATGTCGATTGAAGTGTGTATACATAAACGTGTACATGTTTGCGTAGTGTGACCTAAGTGTAAGTAGAAGTAGCAAGACGTACCTGAAATCTTGCATGTTTATGAGACAGAAAAAAGACACCAGCAATCCTACCATCATGTAAAACAGTTTCAGGTTTCTGTTTCACAGTCACCTGGCAGGATGGTAGTACCTCCCTGGGTGGTTGCTGTCTACCAACCTACTACCTAATAAAAAAAATATTCACAATAAATAAAAAAAAAATAACATTTATTTATATCAAAGGTACCTTTATTGAAGAGACTTGCAGGCATCTGGAAGATAGGGATGATGACAGGGGCAGGGTGTTAGTGGTTGGAAGGGGAATCCCCCTCCAAAAAGACTTCAGGTAACAAGTCCCTCTCTGGGGTTACTTCCCTTCTTGGGAGTGATCATGTCAGAGGATCTCACCTTCAAGGACCATAACAAAGTAGCAATTGCATCTGCTCGAAAAATGACAGGATGGATAATGAGAACCTTTCAAAACCAGGGATGCCAAGCCCATGTTCTATCTAGGCTGGAATATTGCTGCACACTAACTGCACCTTTCAAGGCGGGGGAAATTGCTGACCTTGAAAATGTGCAGAGAACCTTCACCGCACGCATAAGTGCGATAAACCACCTCAACTACTGGGAACGCTTGAAGTTCCTAAACCTGTACTCTCTAGAACGCAGGCGGGAGAGATACATTATTATATACACATGGAAAATTCTCGAGGGCTTAGTACCAAACTTGACACAAAAATCACTCCCTACGAAAGCAAAAGACTCGGCAGGCGATGTAACATCCCCCCAATGAAGAGCAGGGGTGCCACTAGCACGTTGAGGGACAACACAATAAGTGTCAGGGGCCCAAGATTGTTCAACTGCCTCCCAGCATACATCAGGGGGATTACCAACAAACCCCTGGCTGTCTTCAAGCAGGCACTGGACAGGCACCTCAAGTCGGTACCTGATCAGCCGGGCTGTGGTTCGTACGTTGGACTGCGTGCGGCCAGCAGTAACAGCCTGGTTGATCAGGCTCTGGTCCAACAGGAGGCCTGGTCACAGACCGTGCCACGGGGGCATTGACCCCTGGAATTCTCTCCAGGTAGACTCCAGGTAGACTCCAGGACCAGCTTGAGAGTCACTAGACCCCTGCCTGGTGAAGTAACTGTCCACAGTCCTCTGTTTCTGGCGACTCTTTAATACTTTCCTGAAGTGCAACATGGCTCTGTCACTGAAGTGGTTGCACAGAAGGCTCATTTCAGCTTGCTCAGGGTGGTGTCTTTCAATAAATGTCTGCAACTCATTCCACTTTGTACACATCTCCTTAAGCACTGAAGAAGGCACCTCCTTCTCTCTCTCTCTCTCTCCCTCCTCCTGTGAAGCAATAACCTCAGCTGTGCTCTGTTGCTGTTCCAGATGAAGCTCTTGCAGCTCTTCAGTTGTTAGCTCTATCCTGTGCTCCTCCACCAACTCTTCCACATCCTCACCACTCACCTCCAACACCAGGCTGTTCCCCAATGCCACAATATCTTCCACAACATGTTCCACAACAGGCACAGGGTCGTCAGGGTCAGGGTCAGCCTCAAATCCTTCAAAATCCCTCTTTTCAACACAATCCGGCCACAGTGGTCTCCAAGCAGAGTTCAAAGTCCTGGAAGTCACTCCCTCCCAAGCCTTACCTATAAGGCGTATGCAATGCACGATATTGAAGTGATCTTTCCAGAACTCTCTTAGGGTCAATTCAGAGTCATTGGTCACATTAAAGCACTTCTGAAACACTGCTTTGGTGTACAGTTTCTTGAAGTTTGCAATGACCTGCTGGTCCATGGGCTGGATGAGAGGAGTGATGTTAGGAGGCAAGAACTTCACTCTGATGAAACTGAACTCATCAGGCAACAACTCTTCCAAGTTGTGAGGATGAGCAGGAGCATTGTCCAGTACCAGGAGGCACTTGAATGCCAATTTCTTTTCCAGGAGGTATTTCTTCACACTAGGGCCAAACACTCCAGTCACCCATTCCTTGAAAATCTCCGCAGTGACCCATGCCTTGGTGTTAGCCTTAAAATGCACACACAAATTATTCTTGTCAACACTGTGTTTCTTGAAGGGTCTGGGATTTTCTGAGTGATACACCAGTAAAGGCTTCACTTTAAAATCACCACTGGCATTGGCACACATCATAAGAGTTAGCCTGTCTTTCATAGGCTTGTGTCATGGCTGTGCCTTTTCCTCCTGAGTAATGAAGGTCCTGTTGGGCATTTTCTTCCAAAACAGGCCTGTTTCATCACAATTAAACACTTGTTGGGGTTCAAATTTTTCAGTGTCTATGAACCCTTGGAATTCCTGCACAAATTTTTCAGCTGCACGTTTGTCTGAGCTGGCTGCCTCACCATGCCTCACAACACTGTGTATGCCACTACGTTTCTTAAACCTCTCAAACCAGCCTTTGTTGGCTTTAAAATCACTTGCCTCACCACTGGTTGCAGGCATTGTCTTGACAAGATCTGCGTGCAACTTCCTTGCCTTTTCACAAATTATCGCCATGGAAATACTATCACCTGCTATCTGTTTTTCATTGATCCACACCATCAGTAACTTCTCAACCTCATCCACTGTTTTCGATCTTTGTTTCGTTAACAAATTAACCCCTTTTGCAACATTAGCTTCCTTGATCTCATTTCTCTTTGCCAGGATAGTGCCGATAGTAGATGCACTTTTCTTGTACATCCTGGCAAGATCACTCAGACTTACGCCACTCTCATATTTTTCAACAATCTCCTTCTTCAGTTCGATTGTGTTCCTCACTCTCTTTACCACAGGGGTGCCACTAGGAAGCTTCTTTGGACCCATGGTGACTTATTTCACAGTGACAATTACTAAACCACCAAAAAAGACACCAAATGTATTGTGAATGTTTGAAAGAGCGCGCTGGGTAATATTCTCTCAATGGTAAACAACACTTCACTGGCATCTTGCGCACGCGCAGGCCAGGCGCGGAGCAGGCGGACAGGTCTAATACGTTTCGCTAACCGAGGATTTTTTCGCTATCTGATACCGAAAAAAGCTTTCGGTAACTGATTTTTTCGTTAACTAAACCTTTCGTTAACCGAGGGTCCACTGTACTCATTTACTGACAACTTGGACTTACGACGGGCTCTCTGGCCAATGTGCATATCTAAATAAAGTATATTAGAGCTGATTTCCTCTATTCTGGTTATTACAGTATACAGTACACTACTGTATAAACATTTAAAAATATACTAAAAATGTTATAAATGGTGCAAAGGTGACATTAAAACAATATCAAAGATGGTTGATGCAAACACACTACCATTATACATCCTCTCCTCACTTAACAACGGAGTTCTGTTCCTAAGACCACGTCAGTAAACGAATTCGTCGCTAAGCAAGGAGCATACTATAATGGTAGTGGGTTTGTGTCAACCATCTTCTGGCATCTGACTGAAGCCTTCCGCTGGCTTACCGGTCTACCCCTTTAAAAATTATGGTCATGGTTATAACCATTTAGTGCAAAATTTGTTGATAGCATCTCGTCCACACTCATTTTTCTCCTTTTACATTCCTTCACTACTCTCTTAACCTCTCTTTTTCTCTATATACACTCCTCCCTCCTTGTATCACTTCTACTTTGTAAAAACTTCTCATATTCTAACTTCTTCTTTTACAACGTGGGTCTTCATGGTCAGTTTGGAGTCAAATTTCACCCCAAGGATATCAACTTCTTCCCTGAGTACAAACACTCTCCCATTCATACTTATTACTGCTCTGGCATTACCTTCATGGTGTCTAGAGACCATCATCATTTGTATTTTCTCAGGTGCAAATGTTACCTGCCATCGGTTTCCCCAAGCTGATATAGCTCTTAGCTGGTGATTGATGTACCTTAGAGCAGCTGGCATTTCTTCTCTTGAATAAGTAAATGTCAGAGTACAGTGGACCCCCGAGTTTCGTAAAAACTTCACTCCTGAAGTCTGCTCAAGTGCCATTACCGAACGAATTTACTCCCTTAAGGAAAAATTTCACGTAGGTTAGTCTATTTCAGACCCCCAAAAATACACTTCCACAAGAACTTACAAAATTATACTTACATAATTGCACGATTTCCGGGGTATTCGTTAACCGAGGGTCCACTGTATAGTCGTCTGCATATTTATGGGATTCTGGAATGAGATGAAGGTCATTGAAGTAGACATTCCATAACAATGGTCCCAACACACTTCCTTGTGGAACACTTTCTCCATCAGGATGTCTTGCTGATTCTATTCCATTGAGAATTACCCTTAGAGATCTACCATGAAGGTAATCACTGAGGAGACATAGTGTAGAGCCTGCAATTCCTAGTGCTTGCAGTTTTGCCAAGAGACCCTGGTGCCACACTCGTTCGAAAGCATCAGCAATGTCCAGTGCTACCACACAGCTGACCTTGGATTCATCCAGTGACTGGTGCCATTTAGTGGAGATGTTTAACAACAGATCAGCAGCAGAGTAACCTTTCCTGAAGCCATATTGATGGTCACAAAGCGGTGAGTGGTAGTCAAAAAACTCTATCATTTGTCTTGAGATTATTGTCTCAAGGATCTCGCCAGTGATTGACAGGAGTGATACTGGTCTGTAGTTGCTGATTTCTGCTCTGCTCTTCTTTTTGTGAACAGGGACTACATTTGCCTCATTCCAAAGAGGCCATTTACACTGTACTAGGCAGTGCTGAAGGATGCGAGTTAGAAGTGCTGCTAGCTGGTCTGCACATCTTCTCAGCAGTCTTGGGCTCAACTTGTCTGGGCCCACATCCTTTTCTTGGTCAAGCAATTTAAGAAGAAGATGCACCTCCTCCTGCCTTATTGTAACCACTGATAGTTTTGACACAGTTCTTGCAGATAGCCAAGGAGGGTTCCTTGCTGGATCAAGAACCGCTTTCTCTTGACTACTAGTACAGTGGTACCTCTACTTATGAGCAGCTCCCAACTCGAACAATTATGTAAGTGTATTTTTGTAGGTGCTTTTGTAAGTGTATTTTTGGGGGTCTGAAATGGATTAATCTAATTTTCATTATTTCTTATGAAAAAATTCCTTCGGTATCGGCACTTGAATAGCCGTCTGGAACGAATTAAGCTCGTAAGTAGAGGTACCGCTGTATGGGTGGTCCCATCCTGTCGATTTAGAGGTGGAATAAGTTCATCAGGCAGATAACCCTGTCTGTCCTTGACCAGGGACCACCAGGTTTTGGAGCCTACTCTACCTGATGCTAGCTTTCATTTTGTGTCCACCTCCCATTTAGAGATGGCCCACTTTTGAACTTCACCCATATGCCTACAAGCGTGCATGTGCAAGTTATTGTTATAGGTAGTAGGAAGTCTCTTATAGCTTTGCATGCCTTGTACTTAGCAGTAACAGCCTCTCTGCAATGAAAGCTAAACAAGGGGATGTGTTCTTGTTTTAGATTAAGGATGTGTCCAGTGAAGGCATTCACTTGGTTGTCAACATCCCCTTGGAGAAGAGCATTCCAATCGGTGGTGGCGAGCTCAGAGCAAAGGGCTGGCTAATTACCTCTTTTCCATAGCCAGGTTGTGCATGTGGACTCCTCACCTCGTTCTGTTGGGATCTTCAGTGTCATAAAAACGGCCTTGTGGCCAGACGATCCAACATAGCCAAAGGGTTGACAAGTGACTATACCTTCTGCCAGATCACTCACTACTGGGTCAAGGGAGGAGCCAGAGATGTGAGTAGGGAAATCAAAGTTTCTCATGTTAAACACTGCAGGAAGGTCATTTTTTTTTTTCTCTCTCTCTCTCTTCCCTGTCTCCCCTCTCTTTTAAGCATGTATTAATCTTTTAGACAGATCATTGGTCCTAAGTTTTTTAGGATTTTTGAATCTTTTATCAAACAGGTTGAATGATTTAGTATAGTGTTGGTATAGTTAATTTTGGGAGATGAGATGATTTTTAAGCAGTGGTGTGCAGGGGGGGGGCAAAGGGGCAGTGGCCCCGGGCATCCAAATGAAGGGGCATCCAATTAGAAAGGGAAATAAGATAGTGATTTTGAAATTTCAGCAGTGATAAATCAATTTTTGGAGGCTCACCGCACTACAGAGGCAGTGGTTAGCCCCTTATTCCTTTAACATGGTGTACCCTTTCTGTCTAGAGAAAATGATTTCCCCACAAGCATGCGCATGACATACGTGGAGCATCCATCAAAAGCCACAAGCAGATGTGGCTGTTCATTTGTTAATAAATTTGGTTGATTTATATTTAAATTGAATAAAGTGTTTATTTCATGTTTCATCTGTGTTTACATATTCAAAATATCTCTCTTACTCATAATATTTCTCAGTACTAGGCCTTATACTTGAGTCTTTGGGGCATACAATCAAGGAGTTGACCCTGGGCATCACCAGACCTCTGCACACCACTGTTTTTAAGTATAGCCCTAAATTGATTGGCAGGCATGGGACCTTTTGCTGGTTCGGGCAATTAATTCCAGATCTTGGATCCCTTTATGTGCATTGCATGTTTGCATAGTGTGAGACTGTCACGAGGAATATCGAAGAGAGTTTTGTGCCTTGTGTTGTGCCTTTGTGGTCTGTTGTAGCTATCAAGGAGAAGTTTGAGAGGAGAGTTTATATTGGTGTTTAATGTTCTGTATGTATACATATATATATATATATATACAGTGGAACCCCGACTTACGATGTTATCATCTTACGTTATTTTCGATAACCGATATTTATAACGTAAGAAATTTGATTGTGACTTACGATGTTTGCTTCGTCTTACGACTTCGTACGGACCTGTCCGCTGGCGCCCAGCTGAGCGCGCACTCAGGAGCGTCAGTGCTATTGTTTACAAGCGAGAGCGACCACCCACCCACACCCACGCATTCATACCAGTATATTGTCATTATTCCACTGTTTTTAGTGCTTGCAACTGCTAAATAAGCTACCATGGGTCCAAGGAAAGCTCCTAGTGGTAAGCCTGTGGCAAAGAGGAACAGAAATATATGTACGATAGAAGTGAAGAAGGAGATAATAGAAAATATGAAAGTGGAGTGCGTATCAGTGAGCTGGCCAGGCTGTATGGTAAACCCTATTCTACCATCGCTACCATTGTGGATAAGAAATATTCAAGTAAAATCAAGGAAGCTGTTGTTGCAAAAGGTGCATCTGTGATCACAAAACACAGACCACAAGTGCTGGAAAATGTGGAAAGGTTGTTGTTGGTGTGGATCAACGAGAAACAGTTAGCAGGAGATACTGTTTCGGAGGGAATAATATGTGAAAAAGCAAGGCAGTTGCATGATGATCTCCTTAAGAAAATGCCTGCAACGAGTGAAGTGAGCGAATTTAAAGCCAGCAGAGGCTGGTTTCAAAAATTTAAGAAGCGTACTGGCATACATAGTGTTGTGAGGCATGGTGAGGGAGCCAGTTGTGACAAAAGTGCGGCTGAAAAATATGTGCCTGAATTCCAGGAGTACCTAGAGGCTGAACAATTCCTCCCCCAACAAGTGTTTAATTGTGATGAAACAGGCCTGTTTTGGAAGAAAATGCCCAACAGGACCTACATTACTCAGGAGGAAAAGGCACAGCCAGGACATAAGCCTATGAAAGACAGGCTAACTTTGATGCTGTGTGCCAATGCCAGTGGTGATTGCAAAGTGAAGCCTTTACTGGTGTATCTTTTGAAAATCCCAGTGTTTGGCAGATGCGGTGTCAGCAAGTCTAACTTGTGTGTGATGTGGAAGTCTAACAAAAAGGCTTGGGTCACAAAGGACATTTTCTTAGATTGGTTCAATGAAGTGTTTGGCCCCAGTGTGAAGAAATATCTCGAGGAAAATAATTTGCCACTTAAGTGCCTCCTGATAATGGACAATGCTCCTTGTCATCCTCCAAACTTGGTAGAGAAAATTGTGGAGGAGTTTAAATTCATCAAAGTGAAGTTCTTGCCCCTAATACCACTCCTCTCCTCCAGCCCATGGACCAGCAGGTCATTTCCAACTTTAAAAACTCTATACCAAAGCAATGTTTCAAAAGTGCTTTGATGTGACCACAGACATGAACATAACCCTAAGAGAATTTTGGAAAAACCATTTCCATATGCTGCATTGTGTACACCTTATAGGTAAGGCTTGGGAGGGAGTGACTACCAGGACTTTGAACTCTGCCTGGAGAAAATTGTGGCCAGACTGTGTCCTAGGGAGGGATTTTGAAGGTTTTGGGGCTGAGCCTCAGAACCCTGAGCCTGAGCCTGAGCCTGAGCCTGTTTTGGAAGAAATTGTGGAATTGGGCAAGTCTTTGGGGTTAGAGGTGAGTGGTGACGATGTGGAACTGACGCTCCCTGGAGTGCGCGCTCAGCTGGGCTCCAAGCGAACAGGTCCGGTACGAAAGGCGTAAGACGAATCAAACAACGGATGTCGCATACAAATTTCTTACGTTATAAGTAACGGATATCGAATATAACGTAAGGTGATAACAACGTAAGTCGAGGTACCACTGTATATATATATATATATATACACATACATACATATATATATACACATACATACATATATACACACACAGTCATCCCTTGGTTTTCGCTTGTCCCAGTTTTCGCCGATTTTGGTTTTCGCTGACTTTTTTCAGGGAAAATTTGTCTTAGTTTTGCCGATTGTTTTAGTTTTCGCCGACCGTATGGGACCTGTCCACCAGTGCCGCGCACATACAAAGGCCGTAGGCCCGCCACCCACACACCTCCCACGCACATTGTCACGCAGTCTAGCATTGTTTACGCTTGAGTGAACATCATCCCAGGAGTTTATACAAAACATTTATTAACAATTCATTGTTTTTGGGCCTTGATTATTGTGTATGACTACTAAATAAGCTACCATGGGCCCAAAGAAAGCTCTAGTGCCACTTCTTTGGTAAAGAAAGTGAGGAACACTGTAGAAATGAAGAAAGAAATAATAGAAAAATATGATAGTGAAAGTGAGAAACACGATGGAGTTTAAGATGTACAGGCATGCAGGAGTTAGCATGCATGCAGGGAGTGTAGCATGCATGCAGAGTGTAGCATGCATGGGGAGTGTAGCATGCATGCAGGAGTGAGCATGTATGCAGGAGGAGCATGCATTTAGGAGTGTTCCATGTATGCAGGAGGTCGCATGTATGCAGGAGTGTCGCATGTATGCAGGGGGAGCAGGTATGCAGGAGTGTAGCATGCATGCAGGGAGTGTACAGGTATGCAGGGAGTGTAGCATGCATGCAGGGAGTGTAGGTTTTGCAGGAGTGTCAGGTATGCAGGGAGTGTAGCATGCATGCAGGGAGTGTACAGGTATGCGGGAGTGTAGCATGTATGCAGGGAGTGTAACAGGTATGCAGGAGTGTAGCATGTATGCAGGGAGTGTAGCAGGCACGCAGGGAGTGTAGCAGGTACGCAGGGAGTGTAGCATGTATGCAGGGTGTAGCAACGCAGGGAGTGTAGCATGTACGCAGGGAGTGTAGCATGTATGCAGGGAGTGTACGGTATGCAGGAGTGTAACATTATGCAGGGAGTGTAACAGGTATGCAGGGAGTGTAGCAGGTATGCAGGGAGTGTAGCATGTATGTGGGGAGTGTAGCATGTATGCATGGAGTGTGTAGCAGGGCAGGAGAGAGTGTAGCAGGCACGGAGGAGTGTAGCAGGCAGGGATGGAGTAGCAGGCAGGGAGGGAGTGTAGTAGGCATGCAGGGAAGTGACCCCGGATAAGGACTTGATACCTAGAGTCCTTATGGAGGATTCCCTTCCAAAAATTAGGGTCTCGCCCTCTCCCTCTTCCCTCTCTCCCATCCAGCAACATCAGTTTCAATAAAGGTAAGTGCCACATTCAGTTCATTCATTTGTGCATGTAAATCTATCTTTAAGGCCCAAAATTTTTTTTCCAAACTTCTGGGTTTCTGGAACGGATTAATTGAATTTCCATTATTTCTTATGGGAAAATAGTTTTGGTTTTCGCGATTTTGGTTTTAGCCGATCCATCTGAACGGATTAAAATCGAAAACCGAGGATGACTGTACAGTGGTACCTCGAGTTACGATATTTTTCGTTCGAGAATGCTGTTCAAGTGCCATTACAAACGAATTTATCCCCATAAGGAATAATGTAAAATAGACTAGTCCTTTTACACCCCAAAAATATACTTACAAAAGCATTTAAAAATAAACTTACATAAAAGGGCGATTTTGGGGACCATCGTAACTCGAGGTACCACTGTGGGGAGAAATAAATGGGATTAAGTCAGGAGTATCTGAGAGAGTTAGAGCTAAGGAAGGTAGCAATAATGTTGAAGGATCAGTTATGGAAGGAAAAGAGGGAATATAAATGTGTAAATTCAAGGATTATGTGGATTAAAATAAGGGTTGGATGCGAAAAGTGGGTCATAATAAGCGTGTATGCACCTGGAGAAGAGAGGAGGTAGAGGAGAGAGAGATTTGGGAGATGTTAGCGAATGTATAGGAACTTTGAACCAAATGAGAGAGTAATGTGGTAGGGGACCTAAATGCTAAAGTGGAGAAACATGCAGAGAGGGTGTAGTAGGTAAGTTTGGGGTGCCAGGTGTAAATGATAATGGGAGCCTTTGATTGAACTTTGTATAGAAAGGGGTTTAGTTATAGGTAATACATATTTTAAGAAAAAGAGGATAAATAAGTATACAAGATATGATGTAGGGCATAATGACAGTAGTTTGTTGGACTATGTATTGGTAGATAAAAGACTGTTGAGTAGACTTCAGGATGTACATGTTTATAGAGGGCTACAGATATATCAGATCACTTTTTAGTTATAGCTACAGTGGGAGTAAAAGGTAGATGGGATACAAGGAAAATAGAATCAGTAAGTAAAAGAGAGGTGAAGGTTTATAAACTAAAAGAGGAGGCAGTTAGGGTAAGATATAAACAACTATTGGAGGATAGATGGGCTAGTAAGATGTAGGCAATGGGGTGAAAATGTATGGGGTAGATTTAAAATGTAGTGTTAGAGTGTTCAGCAGAAGTTTGTGGTTACAGGCAGTGGGTGCGGAGGGAAGAGGAGCGATTGGTGGAATGATGATGTAAAGAGAGTAGTAAGGGAGAAAAAGTTAGCATATGAGAGGTTTTACAAAGTAGAAGTGATGCAAGGAGGAAGAGTATATGGAGAGAAAAAGAGAGGTTAAAAGAGTGGTGAAGCAATGTAAAAAGAGAGCAGATGAGAGAGTGGTGAGATGTTATCAGCAAATTTTGTTGAAAATAAGAAAAGTTTTGGAATGAGATTAATAAGTTGAGGAAGCCTAGAGAACAAATGGATTTGACAGTTAAAAATAGGAGAGGGGAGTTATTAAATGGAGAGTTAGAGGTATCGGGAAGATGGAGAGAATATTTTGAGGATTTGTTAAATGTTGATGAAGACAGGGAAGCTGTGATTTCGTGTGTAGGGCAAGGAGGAATAACATCTTGTAGGAGTGTAGAGCCAGTTGTGGGTGTAGGAAGTTCGTGAGGCAGTGGGTAGAATGAAAGGGGTAAGGCAGCTGGGATTGATGGGATAAAGATAGAAATGTTAAAAGCAGGTGGGGATATAATTTTGGAGTGGTTGGTGCTATTATTTAATAAATGTATGGAAGAGGGTAAGGTACCTAGGATTGGCAGAGAGCTGTATTGTTCCTTTGTATAAAGCAAAGGGGACAAAAGAGATGCAAAATTATAGGGGAATAAGTCTGTTGAGTGTACCTGGTAAAGTGTATGGTAGAGTTATTATTGAAAGAATTAAGAGTAAAACAGAAAGCAGGATAGCAGATGAACAAGGGGCTTTAGGAAAGGTAGGGGTGTGTAGACCAAGTGTTTACAGGAAACATATAGGTGAACAGTATTTGGATAAGGGCAAAGATGTTTTTGTGGCATTTAATGGATTTGGAAAAGGCGTATGATAGGGTAGATAGGGGGCAATGTGGCAGATGTTGCAGGTGTATGGAATAGGAGGAAGGTTACTGAAAGCAGTGAAGAGTTTTTATGAGGATAGTGAGGCTCAGGTTAGAGTGTGTGAGGAGGAAGGGACTATTTCCCAGTAAAGTGGGCCTTAGACAAGGATGTGTGATGTCACCGTGGTTGTTCAATATATTTATAGATGGGGTTGTAAGAGAAGTGAATGCGAGGTCTTGGCAAGAGGTGTTGGGCTAAAAGATAAAGAAGCAAATACAAAGTGGGAGTTGTCACAGTTGCTTTTTGCTGATGACACGTGTCTTTGGGAGATTCTGAAGAGAAGCTCAGAGGTTGGTGGATGAATTCAGGGTGTAAAAGAAGAAAATTGAAAGTGAATATAGGAAAGAGTAAGGTGATGAGGATAACAAAAAGAATAGGTGACGAAAGATTGGATATCAGATTGGAGGAGAGAGTATGGAGGAGGTGAATGTATTCAGATATTTGGGAGTGGACATGTCGCGGATGGGTCTATGAAGGATGAGGTGAATCATAGAATTGATGAGGGGAAAAGGGTGAGTGGAGCACTTGGAGTCTGTGGAGACAAAGAACCTTGTCCATGGAAGTAAAGAGGGAATGTATGAGAGTATAGTTATACCAACGCTCTTATATGGGTGTGAAGCATGGGTGATGAATGTTCAACAGAGAAGGCTGGAGGCAGTGGAGATGTCATGTCTGAGGTCAATGTGTGGTGTGAATATAATGCAGAGAATTCGGAGTTTGGAAATAGGAGGAGGTGGGATTACCAAAACGATTGTCCAGAGAGCTGAGGAGGGGTTGTTGAGGTGGTTTGGACATGTAGAGAGAATGGAACGAGACAGAGTGACTCGAGTGTATAAATCTGTAGTGGAGGGAAGGGGGTAGGGGTCGGCCTAGGAAAGGTTGGAGGGAGGGGGAAAGGAAGTTTTGTGTGCGAGGGCTTGGATTTCCAGCAAGCATGTGTGAGCGTATTTGATAGAGTGAATGGAGGCATATGGTTTTTAATACTTGACGTGCTGTTGGAGTGTGAGCAAAGTAACATTTATGAAGGGATTCAGGAACCGCAGGCCGGACTTGAGTTCTGGAGATGGGAAGTACAGTGCCGGCACCTCTGAAGGAGGGTGTAAATGTTGCAGTTTTATAACTGTAGTGTAAAGCACCCTTCTGGCAAGACAGTGATGGAGTGAATGATGATGAAAGTTTTCTTTTCGGGCCACCCTGCCTTGGTGGAATCGCCGATGTGTTAATAATAAAATAAATATATATATATATATATATATATATATATATATATATATATATATATATATACACATATATATATATATATATACTATATATATATATATATACTATATATATATATATATACAATATATATATATATATATATATATATATATATATACAATATATATATATATATATATACAATATATATATATATACAATATATATATATATACAATATATATATATATATATATATATATATATATATATATATATATATATATATATATATATATATATATATATAGGTAGTAGGTTGGTAGACAGCAACCACCCAGGAGGTACTACCGTCATGCCAGGTGACTGTGAAACAGAAACCTGAAACTGTTTTACATGATGGTAGGATTGCTGGTGTCTTTTTCTGTCTCATAAACACGCTGGATAACAGGTATATCTAGCTACTTCTACTTACACTTTAGGTCACACTACACTGGCATACACATGCATATATATACATACACACATCTAGGTTTTTCTTCTTTTCTTAATAGCTCTTGTTCTTTTTATTTTCTCTATTGTCCATGGGGAAGTGGAAAAGAATCTTTCCTCCGTAAGCCATGCGTGTCGTATGAGGCACTAAGATGCCGGGAGCAATGGGCTAGTAACCCCTTCTCCTGTACAAATCTACTAAAACGAGAAGAAGAAAAACTTTATAAAATTGGGGTGTCTGAATGTGCGTGGATGTAGTGCGGATGATAAGAAAGAGATGATTGCCGATGTTATGAATGAAAAGAAGTTGGATGTCCTGGCCCTAAGCGAAACAAAGCTGAAGGGGTAGGCGAGTTTCAGTGGGGAGAAATAAATGGGATTAAGTCAGGAGTATCTGAGAGAGTTAGAGCTAAGGAAGGGTAGCAATAATGTTGAAGGATCAGTTATGGAAGGAAAAGAGGGAATATAAATGTGTAAATTCAAGGATTATGTGGATTAAAATAAGGGTCGGATGCGAAAAGTGGGTCATAATAAGCGTGTATGCACCTGGAGAAGAGAGGAGTGTAGAGGAGAGAGAGATTTTGGGAGATGTTAAGCGAATGTATAGGAACTTTTGAACCAAATGAGAGAGTAATTGTGGTAGGGGACCTAAATGCTAAAGTGGGAGAAACATGCAGAGAGGGTGTAGTAGGTAAGTTTGGGGTGCCAGGTGTAAATGATAATGGGAGCCCTTGATTGAACTTTGTATAGAAAGGGGTTTAGTTATAGGTAATACATATTTTAAGAAAAAGAGGATAAATAAGTATACAAGATATGATGTAGGGCGTAATGACAGTAGTTTGTTGGACTATGTATTGGTAGATAAAAGACTGTTGAGTAGACTTCAGGATGTACATGTTTATAGAGGGGCTACAGATATATCAGATCACTTTTTAGTTATAGCTACAGTGGGAGTAAAAGGTAGATGGGATACAAGGAAAATAGAATCAGTAAGTAAAAGAGAGGTGAAGGTTTATAAACTAAAAGAGGAGGCAGTTAGGGTAAGATATAAACAACTATTGGAGGATAGATGGGCTAGTGAGAGTGTAGGCAATGGGGTCGAAAATGTATGGGGTAGATTTAAAAATGTAGTGTTAGAGTGTTCAGCAGAAGTTTGTGGTTACAGGCGAGTGGGTGCAGGAGGGAAGAGGAGCGATTGGTGGAATGATGATGTAAAGAGAGTAGTAAGGAGAAAAAGTTAGCATATGAGAGGTTTTTACAAAGTAGAAGTGATGCAAGGAGGGAAGAGTATATGGAGAGAAAAAGAGAGGTTAAAAGAGTGGTGAAGCAATGTAAAAGAGAGCAGATGAGAGAGTGGGTGAGATGTTATCAGCAAATTTTGTTGAAAATAAGAAAAAGTTTTGGAATGAGATTAATAAGTTGAGGAAGCCTAGAGAACAAATGGATTTGACAGTTAAAAATAGGAGAGGAGAGTTATTAAATGGAGAGTTAGAGGTATCGGGAAGATGGAGAGAATATTTTGAGGATTTGTTAAATGTTGATGAAGACAGGGAAGCTGTGATTTCGTGTGTAGGGCAAGGAGGAATAACATCTTGTAGGAGTGTGGAAGAGCCAGTTGTGGGTGTAGGGGAAGTTCGTGAGGCAGTGGGTAGAATGAAAGGGGTAAGGCAGCTGGGATTGATGGGATAAAGATAGAAATGTTAAAAGCAGGTGGGGATATAATTTTGGAGTGGTTGGTGCTATTATTTAATAAATGTATGGAAGAGGGTAAGGTACCTAGGATTGGCAGAGAGCGTGTATTGTTCCTTTGTATAAAGGCAAAGGGGACAAAAGAGAGTGCAAAAATTATAGGGGAATAAGTCTGTTGAGTGTACCTGGTAAAGTGTATGGTAGAGTTATTATTGAAAGAATTAAGAGTAAAACAGAAAGCAGGATAGCAGATGAACAAGGGGCTTTAGGAAAGGTAGGGGGTGTGTAGACCAAGTGTTTACAGTGAAACATATAGGTGAACAGTATTTGGATAAGGGTAAAGATGTTTTTGTGGCATTTATGGATTTGGAAAAGGCGTATGATAGGGTAGATAGGGGGCAATGTGGCAGATGTTGCAGGTGTATGGAATAGGAGGAAGGTTACTGAAAGCAGTGAAGAGTTTTTATGAGGATAGTGAGGCTCAGGTTAGAGTGTGTAGGAGGGAAGGGACTATTTCCAGTAAAAGTGGGCCTTAGACAAGGATGTGTGATGTCACCGTGGTTGTTCAATATATTTATAGATGGGGTTGTAAGAGAAGTGAATGCGAGGGTCTTGGCAAGAGGTGTTGGGCTAAAAGATAAAGAAGCAAATACAAAGTGGGAGTTGTCACAGTTGCTTTTTGCTGATGACACTGTGCTTTTGGGAGATTCTGAAGAGAAGCTGCAGAGGTTGGTGGATGAATTTGGTAGGGTGTGTAAAAGAAGAAAATTGAAAGTGAATATAGGAAAGAGTAAGGTGATGAGGATAACAAAAAGAATAGGTGACGAAAGATTGGATATCAGATTGGAGGGAGAGAGTATGGAGGAGGTGAATGTATTCAGATATTTGGGAGTGGACATGTCGGCGGATGGGTCTATGAAGGATGAGGTGAATCATAGAATTGATGAGGGGAAAAGGGTGAGTGGAGCACTGGAGTCTGTGGAGACAAAGAACCTTGTCCATGGAAGTAAAGAGGGAATGTATGAGAGTATAGTTATACCAACGCTCTTATATGGGTGTGAAGCATGGGTGATGAATGTTGCAACGAGGAGAAGGCTGGAGGCAGTGGAGATGTCATGTCTGAGGTCAATGTGTGGTGTGAATATAATGCAGAGAATTCGGAGTTTGGAAATTAGGAGGAGGTGCGGGATTACCAAAACGATTGTTCAGAGAGCTGAGGAGGGGTTGTTGAGGTGGTTTGGACATGTAGAGAGAATGGAACGAGACAGAGTGACTTCGAGAGTGTATAAATCTGTAGTGGAGGGAAGGCGGGGTAGGGGTCGGCCTAGGAAAGGTTGGAGGGAGGGGTAAAGGAAGTTTTGTGTGCGAGGGCTTGGACTTCCAGCAAGCATGTGTGAGCGTATTTGATAGGAGTGAATGGAGGCATATGGTTTTAATACTTGACGTGCTGTTGGAGTGTGAGCAAAGTAACATTTATGAAGGATTCAGGAAACCGGCAGGCCGGACTTGAGTTCTGGAGATGGGAAGTACAGTGCCGGCACTCTGAAGGAGGGGTGTTAATGTTGCAGTTTTATAACTGTAGTGTAAAGCACCCTTCTGGCAAGACAGTGATGGAGTGAATGATGATGAAAGTTTTTCTTTTTCGGGCCACCCTGCCTTGGTGGGAATCGGCTGATGTGTTAATAAAATAAAAAAAAATATATATATATATATATATATACAATATATATATATATACAATATATATATATATACAATATATATATATATACAATATATATATATATACAATATATATATATACAATATATATATATATACAATATATATATATATACAATATATATATATATATATATATATAATATATACAATAATATGAATGCATGCTTTGTGTATTAGTAAGTTCAAACTCTTGAAGAGCAGTGGGGTGTGTTGTTGAGCTCAGGAATTGGTGATCATCCACACCGCAGTTTTTTGTTGGGTTTTTAATGGTTTGAGGTGATTGGTCGTGGTAGATCCCCAAGCACAAATACCATAGGTAAGGGTAGATTAGAGCCTTGCCCTGTCTGCATTTCTTGTAAACAATTATTTTGTCTCTGGCAACATAATTTCCAGTTGGACACAAGAGGCTTGTCTCTGCCACCTCAGTGAAAATGGACAGGTCCTGGATGAAGCCTGGACTGTACAAACTTGCAGTTAAGCAGAGTTGGTCTATTTTATTGAGCATATGACCAGATCAGATAGTTATTCATTATAGCAGATTTGGTCTGCTTCATGGTTATTTTAATCAGACATCCCATTAGACATACATGTTGAGCTTTTATCCAGCCACATTTTTTGTCCATTTTATCTGACAACCACTTTATGGGGGTCCATTTTATCAGACTTTTATGGTATATAATGAGACATTTAATGTTAGCCCTCCAACTTACGAGTTAATGACAAAGTGTCAAAGCAAATAAATCCATTTTTTCTACAGCAAGCGGGAAAAGCGCCTGGAGGAAGAGTATGTTGAGCTTGAATATCAGATTCGATGCCTGATGCTCAAGACGCCCTCCGAGAAGACTGAGAGTGACAACACTCAGGAGGAGGAACTGATAGCACGGCTGGTGAAGGTGGTGGAGCAGCGGGATGAGATCATCAACTGCTTGGAGCTAGACAGGCTGCGGGAAGCACAAGAAGATGAGAGTATTGCCACACACATGATGCAGTATCAAGGTTAGTACTTTTAGCATTATATCATAGTAATTCTAGATTTTAACTTTAGTCAAATTCATTGTAATTCTTTGACCGGGAATTTAGCATTAATTGACTTCATAAAGGTAATCCAGGACTTTTGTAAAACAGTTTGAAACAGAATCAAAGAGGGTAAGTAGCCTGCTTGATTTGGCTTTGGCAAACAAGGAAACCTTTGTTAATAATCTAGGGATTGCAGAAGGGCTCGGTGCAAGTGACAACAAATCAGTTACATTAAATATTGAAAGGAAGTATGACAGTAAGGATAATACAGTTAAGGCCCCAGATTTTCATTCTACAGATTACAGTGAACTTAATACATGTATAGAGAACACCTGCTATGTGCTGATTGGAGTAATGAACATAACTATGACATCTTTCTATATACTATACATGCTGTCCAAAGAACATTTATTCCCTATAGGGAGATGAGATCAGATTGAATTGATCCAATATGGACGAACAGGAGATTTAAATATTTTGGGAAGAAGAAAGGAGTTTATAGACATATCAGTAGAGGAGAGGGTCATATCATGAAACAATATATTTATATTATATCTTTAAACCTTGTAATTTTTCACCTGTATCCCACATTCCAAGACATTACTTGTATGTGTGTATGTGACTATTCTGTCCTCTACCTAGGTGGGTTCTCTCCTATGGAGTTTTGTCCTACCCCTGTGGGCCATTAGCTCTCCTGCAGTGCTCCTCTGTTCTCTTGTTCTCAGACTACCTCCATTATTATTACCCCTACTACTACTATTATTTTTTTGTTAACTCCACTCTCTGCCCCTTTTTTCACTATCACTACTACCTTCTTATTGCCACCTCTATTGCTGTTGCATTAGTACTACTACTAATACTACTACTAACAACTACTACTACTGTTGTAGACTCACCGGTACATTTGCCGGTCCGGGTCTTTTCCAGGTGGTGACCCGGCCTTGCCTCTCAGTCACGGGAGTGTCTTAATGGGCATGCCAGCTGCACAGCAGCTGGCAATGCGAGGAAGGCTGATGGAGCTGTGCATCAGCAAGTGGTGTTAGGAAGGGCCGAAAAAGCGACCATTACAGGGTCCAATGGAGCCACACCCCAGCTTTAGTCAACCACCAGAGTGCTGAGGAACTCAGCTTCATGATTGGTGGATATGAAGCTTGCTAGTGGATGGAAGAGTTCTGGAGGTATCTGAATTTCTTTCTTGAAACATACTCCACTTCGATCTTGGTCTTGGTGTTTCCTATGCGCTTCTTGACGAGCTGGATCATTTGTTCAGTGGTGTGTAGAGAATCAGGCCCACAGGAAAACTCCACAGTCCCATCCTGAAGTTGATAGATCTCATGGGAAATTATTGCATCACTGTACTGGTCAGTCGTGTAGAACCTAACTCCAGGCCATGCTGCGAGTTCGGGCCTGTGACAGCCACAGGCAGGCTGCCAGAGGGGATTTTCTCAACAGATGGTAGTGTTTTCAGTCTCTTGGCCGGTCCATTTCGGTGGTGGTGGAAGAAGTCGATGGTGGCTTCTCATTGGTGAGATATTGAGGAGTCTCATCACATAAAGATGGTGGTGGTGGTGGTGGTGGAGCTGTGAAAACATTGACAATATCTGAGGTGAACTTGATTATGTCTGTAGAAGGTGGAGATTCCGGAAATGTAAAGCTGGGCATGCTGTTTAGCCTGAAGAGTTCGTTGATGGTGGAATTGAAGGATCCAGGTACAGCTACATTGTGCACATGGGCATACATAATGCAGTATAGAAGTGTTTTTTGGATTTGCTTGCCAGTATCAGTGGTAATGTATTGCTGTTGGAGGATGCAGTTTGAGTGGCCTTGAGAATTTTGGTGGTGTCTGCTTGCAGTTTTGTAATTGCAGCATATGTTGGAGATTAACCCTTTAAGGGTCCAGAGGCCAAATCTCAAGAGTGACAGCCAGGGTCCAAGAATTTAAAAAAAAAAAAAAAAAAATTATTTTTTCTTATGAAATGGTAGAGAATCTTTTTCTGAAGGTACCAAAACAAAAAGTACAAAATATTATGGAAAATTATGCTCACGATATTTACACATCGGCGATTTTGCCGACTTTGACTCCCATTTTAGGCCAATTACATTATTCCAGTCGACCAAATTCTTAGCTATTTCGCTAGTATTACTTCTGTTTTATCGATTGAGCACAAGAAATCACCCAGTCAACTGTTTCATCTACCCAATAAAGTGATTGGAAATTGGTAATTTGGCCAATTTAACACAAAGTTCAAAATATTCCAGTTTCAAAATAGGGTCCAGAATAAACAGTGCAGGCATTCCTAGCACTAAACTAACATTTCCTCTGTCCATTAGTTACGTTTTCAGGCCTTACAAATTAATTCCACTTTGATTTTTTATTCACATAAGGAATTTTTATTCAAACCAAAAAACGGTAGATTTACTGTTATGCAATATTGTAATAATTGTATAAATAATATCACCACATTCGTGAACATATATTAGACCCACCAGCTGACACGTATTAGACACGTGACGTCATTTGTTTACTCTTGAACATCGGCAAAAATTTTACATTTTCACTACTTTGAGCTCAGTTTCAAGCCATTTTCAGTACTAAAACCAATCAAAACCATCTCTATTTCTGTAATATATCTTTCATTCTATCCAATGAGACCAAGAAATTGCAAATACAGTGGTCCCTCGGTTTTCGTGCATCTCCAAACTCGAACATTTATGTAAGTGTATTTTCGTAAGTGCTGTTGCAAGTGTATTTTTGGGGGTCTGAAATAGACTAACCTACGTGACATTATTTCTTAAGGAAGTAAATTCGTTCGGTAATGGCACTTGAGCAGCATTCTGGAACGAATTTTCGGCGAAAACTGAGGGACCACTGTACAACTATGAAAAACATACAAAAAAACACCACAAAGTCGATGTTTTAATCTAAAATTACAGTCTCAGTTTTTTGTCTCTCATTATGCACTGTGTGCTGCAGGATTTGTTTTATGTGGTTCACACTTACCATATAGATGTATTCTCTCATATCTAGGCCCAAATTTACCGCTCACAGCTTATTTGAGTGAGCTGAGCTCATGGACCCTGGCTTCAAAGCTGTAGAACTACGGCACGGACCCTAAAAGGGTTAAGCAGTGTTTTTCTTTTGCTGTTCTAGTTGTTTCTTGAGAACTTCTCTTTTTATTGGGCATATAGCGGCAAGGATGTGGTGCTCATTCTTGCAGTTCAAGTATTTAGGTGGAGTGGTGGTGGTGGTGCACATCTTGAAATCATCTCCTTCATTGCCACAGGTCGAGCAGAGTTTCTTATCCTTGGTAGGGCAATCCTTGGTAGTATACATATAAGAGTAACAGCTGTAACACTATGTGATGGAATCTCTTGGCTTCAATGTAACTTGGGTTGACATGGAACTAGTGGATTGCCAATCCCTCTGCGAGAGCCTGGGTTGCCATGTTGACATCAGTGAAGGTGACTTTTAGCATTGAAGAAGCATAAGGTATTTTGGAAATACAGTGGTCCCCCGATTTTCGTAAAAACTTCATTCCAGAAGCCTGCTCAAGCGCCATTACCGAACGAATTTACTCCCTTAAGGAAAAATGTCACGTAGGTTAGTCTATTTCAGACCCCCAAAAATACACTTCCACAAGCACTTACAATATTATACTTACATAATTGTACGATTTCCAAGGTGTACGAAACTCGGGGGTCCATTGTATGTTCCACCATGACCCAAGTGTTCTGGTCTTCCATTGATGACTTAATTTCTTCAATAGCCTGGGTTGTGATGAGTTTGTCCAGTCGTTTAAGGAACACAGTTCTCTTGGCCCTCAAAGCTGGGAAAGTCATAACTTGAAATCCTTGTTGGTTAAGAGTGGTTGTAGCATCAGTGGTTATAAGTTTCTTGGCTTTGATGTCATCAGAGCAGACTACAATGAAAGCCTCTTGGAGTGATAGAATTGCATTACATTTGACCTGCAGTATGTCGCTAACAGCAGCTGCAAGTGCTAGTTTGGACGAGTCATTGACTGTCCCACTTCTCGGATTGATCTTCACACTGTTTGAGAAATGCATCGTGGAAGATGTCGTCGAATGCAGAAGTAAAAGTTCCCCTCCCCATCGGGGATCGCAAGGATATGATGTGTGATGTACTACTACTACTACTACTAACAACTACTACTAACTACTACTAGTAATAATATAGTAGTTGTAACTACTATAATATTACTACTCCCTCTTCCTCCCAGTCTACCTCTCCCGCCCATGCCTCCCCCCCCCTCTCGTATGTAATGTGGCTCCCTTCTCTTCACACTTCTCTAAGTAACTAGTTAATGGTCCAAGTCAGACTGAAACATTGTCATAAGTTTCAAGTCTAATATGTGTGAGTTATTTGTGTACTTATCTGGTAGGATACCTGCATATAATGTTTTGCTAAAGAGACTAGCTAATGGTTTACTAAGTTCCGCCTTCCATTCCTTTTTAACCCTTGAAAAAGTGTCAGGTCCTGACAAATTTTTCGATTTTAACCACTCTATTTTTTGAGGCTCCATGGAGAAGTGGAATAGAATTCTTCCTCCGTAAGCCATGCTTGTCATAAGAGACAACTAAAATGCCGGGAGCAAGGGGCTAGTAACCCCTTCTTCTGAATATATTACTAAATGTAAAAGGAGAAACTTTTGTTTTTCCTTTTGGGCCACCCTGCCTCGGTGGGAAACGGCCGACGTGTTGAAAGAAAGAAAAAATTTATTGAGGACCATGCCACCGGGACTTTGATCATGCATGATTTATTTTGTTCTGTCCTGTAAAATTAATGATTTCTGGGATTTCATTTGTGTCCTCTTGTGTAAAAACAAAAGGAAATAAGTGTTAAGAATGGTACACCTTTCTTTATCACTAACTGTGACCTGACCAATGTTTTCCCTTATCTTGTTCCTGTATACCCTTGCAACCTTAACTTCATAATCTCTTTTACCCTTTCTTATTCCTAATTTGACTTCTCTCTCAGTGACACAGCAATGTGTAATTACAGTGAAATTATTGGTTACCAGCCTTCTTGTGTGGGCTTTTACGTATTTTTTCCTGTAGTTACACCATCATAAATGAAAATCACAGCATCATTGAAAAATTGCTGCATTTCTTCAATCATCTTATAGCAAAAATTTTCTGAAAGATTCCGTCATAATCAACTGTCTATTGTAATTTCCTTGATCCAGCTGACTTGTCACATTAATGAGGTGTAGCTAGAAATTATAGAAAATTTCTCTGGGGTATTGCTGTCCATCAGTATTTTCAAAATAGTGGTTATAAGGAGGTAATGAGTGTAGAGAATGAGAAATGTGGATTTCAAGTGAAAATTAGAATTATTGTATTAAAATTTATGATGGAGCAAATTGTATTTGTCATAGAGCATAAAAGTGGTGGAAGCCTCTGACCAGCCCGGCTGGTGGTTACCCAAAAATATAACTGTATAGAGAAAAAATGTTTTGGAGAAAAAACAAAAGATGAACCTGCTTCTCACATCATTTATTCTTTTGACATATTGTTACTCTGCAGAAAAGATTGATGTGGATATGATAAATGACACAGCATTATGATTGATTTTTCAGGAGGCTAGCAATAAAATGTGTATAAATAGCTGTGCACAATTTCACGTGAATGAAAAGATTTTACCTGGATCATTTTTTTTTTGGTCAGTGAAAGATGATACATTGAATATTGATACAGTTACACATTAGTTACACAAGTAATCATGTTGTTAACCCCACTGGGTCACCACAACATGGTGGAGGATTTTTCGTGGATTGTATTTTAGAGAGTCCTGACTCCCAAGCTCAGCCTGGGGCATTTCTGCATTCAAATTTCAGCATTGTATGATGCTGATTGATTTAGTTATTTTTTTGCGAATAAAATATAATTAGAGATAGGCCATTGGAAAGTTAATCTGCAAATTATTACCATATTTTATTTTCCTTTCAGAAAAACATATTGATGGGATTGAGAATGGCAGTAGTATACAAGATTCCCCTAAGAAGAAGAAGATGCTAAAGCTACCTAAGAAGAAAAAGAAGAAGGAAAAGAAAGATAAAAAGGGGTCTAAGGCTGATGCTGATAAAGATATAGATGAAACTGAAGCAAGAGAGGTGAAGAAGAAGAAGAAAAAGAAATGGCTTTTCTAATGTATTTTAACCAGTTATTGTAGAGACTTATTATCAGTTAAACAGTCATTTAGCAACAGTTAGCAACAGCAACAGTTAGTAACAGTTAACAATGGTTAGCAACACTTAGCAAAGTTTAAGAAAGAGCAATTTAAATTAAATGAAAATTTGTTGCAGTGGTATGTTGCTGCATCATCTGGTACAGTTGTTCCAGTGTTGTGCTGCTCCTGTATCTGGTACAGTTGTTCCAGTGTTGTGCTGCTGTATCATCTGGTACAGTTGTTCCAGTGTTGTGCTGCTGCTATATCTTGTACAGTTGTTCCAGTGTTGTGCTGCTGCTGTATCCGGTACAGTTGTTCCAGTGTTGTGCTGCTGCTGTATCTGGTACAGTTGTTCCAGTGTTGTGCTACTGTATCATCTGGAACAGTTGTTCCAGTGTTGTGCTACTGTATCATCTGGAACAGTTGTTCCAGTGTTGTGGTACTGCATCTGGTACAGTTCCAGTGTTGCACTGCTGTATCATCTGGTACAGTTGTTCCAGTGTTGTGCTGCTGCTGCATCATCTTGTACAGTTGTTCCAGTGTTGTGCTGCTGCATCATCTGGTACAGTTGTTTAGGAGCAAAAGTCTTGCCGTACTTAATATATAATTTTTACTTCTGTATATCCATCAGTCTACAAATTGTTAACAATTTTAGAACTCACTAGTGTTATCACTACTAGTGTTATCACTAGTGTTATTGCTAGTGTTATTGTTAGTAGTGTTATAACTACAGGTGTTATCACTAGTAGTACAGACTAGTGTTATCACTAGTAGTACAGACTAGTGTTATCACTAGTAGTACAGACTAGTGTTATCACTAGTAGTACAGACTAGTGTTATCACTAGTAGTACAGACTAGTGTTATCACTAGTGTTATCACTACAGGTGTTATCATGTACACTTGCAGAAGGATCAGTGTGCTCTTGATAGTCTTCAGATGGAGACTCAGCAGTTCCAAGTTATCATAAGAAGAAAGAATCACTCGACTTAAATTATTTCCAGGACAAATTTTTCAATAAACTTAAAAATGTGACAATAATTATGAAACAAATGATATGCAGTGGAACTTCAGTTTTTGTATGCCACAGCTTGCATGTAAAACCACAGTTATTCTCCATAAAATGTATTTTTTGATAATATTTCCCATAAGAAATAATGTAAATCCAATTAATCCATTCCAGATACCCAAAAATATTAAAAAAAAAAGTACATTTTATGAAGAATAACTGTGGTTTTACATACAAGCTGGGGATTACAAAAACTGAGGTTCCAGTGTATATATAAACAAAGTGTAGTTTTTTCTCAAATTTTAGAGGTTTTTGCATTGCACAAAAAAATTATTGGTTTTATTATTTTTTGTTATATTTTTTTTTACTTGAAAATTTTTGTAGATTGTTTTTGGAGATTCATTTAAAAGGTAAGCTACAAATGTAGCACCTTAATATTACATTTGTAATTTTGTATTTTTTTGCATAATACGAAAAGGCTGAAAATGTAATAAGGAAGTACAAAATGTCTTTCTCTCTTAATTGTGAGCAACATATAAGATCAACTCTGTAGTGCTTAGAAAATTTTCAATGTTCTTGTTAAGCATGTCAGGTCAATTAATAGTTAAACACAGTTTATTTTTTAAGCAATTTTAGTTCTCTTGTTAATTTGATTTTAAAATATTCAAAGGCTTAATTTTGATCATAATGAGTTTGTTGTAACAATGTCAGTTTAAATGAGACGAGAAGGGATCTTTTACGCAAGACAGTGTCAGCGTCCCTGAAACATCAGGGGCTCTTATATAATTGTAAATTATTATTATCTTTGCTAAAATTACTAAATCTCTCTTCATTGTATTGGGATATAATAATATTCTTCAGAAATTCCATCCTCTACCACTCTGCTGATTGTAGAAACTTTTCCCTAGTGAAAATTTACTCATAAAATAATACTGGTTGTGGGTCTATGGTCTTACTGGATTACTCTACACTTACACAGATGATACTGAGTGCAACACGTAGAACTTCCTGTTGATGTTCAAAGATCAAAATACGTGGAAAAGCAATACGATGAAATGGTGCCAAGTATGGTGGGTGTATCATGTTCTAAATATTATTCATGAATGGTTTATTTCTTTCCTCTCTAGAAATATATACTGTACAGGTACTTTTATTCTCTAAATAATTTGTTGTCTGTTTTGTAGAAAGAATATATATATGTTCATTTTTTATAGCTTCAGTACTGAATTAAAACAATTGAAAATTTCAGAGATATTTGTTATGCATAAATTTGTTAGGTAAAGTAATTAATATTGAGCTTCAAGCATCACAAACTTTAATTGATTGCTCTCCATTTTAAAGTCGTTGTCCTGTGTTCGTTCATTCCATAACCTATGGTTTAACACTAGCTTTACCTTATCTAGAGATTAAAATGGTTCTCTTTAAATGTAAACAAAAAAATTCACTAAGTGAAAGTTTAATTTAAAGGATTAAGTTTAAATTTTTGTTACACAGTGGAATATAAGGTCACATATATTATGGTGCAAGTACTTCTTTATATGTATACTGTACTTATATTATTGTAATTCACGTGAGAAATTGGTTTATGAAGTTATAGCCAGTGATCTGAACATTGTGAATGTGAAGAAAGAATGCAACTTCATAGAGGTGTTCAGCTCTTAAGTTTTTCTATGCAATATCATCACGAAATGTGTAAATTTTTATTGACAAAGTTGCACATAAATGTAATAGTTTATTAAAGAAGTATTCATATTCTGCAATATAAATAGTATGTATAAATTAAAGGGGATGTTTTGTGTATAAAGATGTCTTTTTTACAGTAAATGGTTTAAGTTAATGAATAAAGATTTAATTTGGTAATATTGTTCATAAATTTATTCCTTGATGATTTCTATAATGTCTTTAGTTTAGTTAGTTTAGTTTTTCACAGATTAAACAAAAACTCAATGACTATATCTGTCTGAAGGCAGTTTCTTTCCATCTGAGAGGGGAGGAGACAATGATCACTGTTGATGCCTTACACTGCTAAACCATTTTTAACCATTTCAGGGTCAGTCCCGTTGTACTACACCTTTGAAGTGCGGGTCTGACATGAGCTCAGCTCACTCAGATAAGCTGTCAATGGTAAATTTAGGCCTAAATATGAAAGAATGGGTCTGTGCAGCAAGTGTGCACCGTATAAAAAAAATCCTGCAGCACACAGTGCATAATGGAAAAAAAATGCGACTGTGTTCTTGCTTTAAAACAGCGACTTTGTGGTGTATTTTCATTTTCATATCCTTTTTCTTCTATCAAACCTGATTACCCCCTATTTTCTTCTGGTAGATTGGGTGTCTTCCTTTTCAAGGCCCCTCAAGGGAGGTTCCTTGATGCTGGTGAGGGGCTCTTAATATAGGGAATTGGATCTGTACTCCGGTTCTCTGAATTGAGCCTGAATACTTTCCATCCCCCCCACATGCACTGTATAATCGTACGGGTTTAGCACTCCCCCATAATTATAATAATAATTCCTTTTCAAGGGAGGTTCCTTGATGGTGAAGTGCTCTTGATCCCAAGAAGTGAAGCTCCTCACCCCTCCCTTGGATCTAACCTGATTACCTCCCATTACCCAAGTGGTGTATGACTTTATAGGTTTAGTGGCTTCATTCCTTGGACTGAATCTATATACTCCCCAACTCTTCCACTTTCCACTTTGTCTCCTTAGCAGGAAAATTTCCCCACTGAAATTAATTTCCTAGACAGAAAAGGGATCACTATCAGTTCTGTAATAATCTGGCTTCCGTAGGTAGTTCTGTGGTGGCTGTGTTGTCCCAGTCACTGGAAATTAGATTATCCCAAGTTATGTACGATGGTCCTCCAGTGAATACTGCGAAGTCATCTGGCATGGCCTCTGATGATAGGTTGCCTGCAATTCCAGAAGTCACAACCAGAGGTGTATGATTCCTGGCCCTCTGGCTGGTTCACCTATTCAGACAAGAACTAATGCAATTGTCTAAATAGGTAGTCTTGCTATGTTTTGCTCAGTCGATTCTGAGGGAACCATCCTGGTGTTTTGCTCTAGGTAGGGTAAAATGTGGTTCTTGAGGAACAACGGCACTAATTTTTGTGATGGAGAGGACTGTAGTTCATTGTGGACATGTGGTTTCTTTTTGTTAGTTGCATACCTGCCTCCCAATTTCTGTATTTACCTGAATCCCAAGTGACTTCAATGCTCTTTATTAACCTCAGTGAACCCACAGACCCTCAGAATCTTGACTAGTCTTCCAAAGCAACAACCTGTTGCTTGAACTCAGTATTAAGAAACCCTACCTGTGTCATTGCAATGTAAGCCGCAATCTGATTCACAATGGCAGACCTAGTTGTAGTTCATTATAAGATTACCAATACTTGACTCATTAAATTTTACCTTTAAAAATATGAACCTAAAAATGTTCTTATTATCAATGAAGGCATATCTACAAGATGTCGAGAAAGTTGAAATGTCAAATATAAAAACGTTATTTAGAAACTAATAGTAATATTCAGTTAATAAGTTAGTACAAGATATTTAGAAATTATATTTACAAGTTAATGACTGTTTTAACTTTGTACACACTGTGGGAATATACATGATATATATTGTATGCATTCATATGATCCAAATATCTGTAATAACCTACACAGCGTATCCAATGATACAATGTTGTGAAACAGTAGCCAACACCTTAACCATTGAGAACAAACTGGGAACAGCAATAGCAACCATAAAACAAACACCCTAAGGTGGACAAAATGCACAGATAACCAACAACATAGAATATCTAGCACCAAGCTCTGGACAACAAGATATCAATCCACAAGACTGCTAAGTATACTCTACATAAAATCCTTGTGAGATAAGACCCACTCTGACACACTACCAGTGATGTGTAAAGATATACAACAAGAAAAACTCAAGTTAAGAAACAGCAGACAGGCAACTGCAGTGACAGCACATCCACCCAGGACCACAAACACTTTCAACTAACACAGAGGCCAGACAGGATTGCCTGGCATGAGGTAAACTTCAAGAAGCCTCTGAGAATGTTGATGTGGGTGAATGAAACATAGAAAAACATCATTCACAAAGACATAAAAAGCATAGATAAACAGTAAACCCTTCGTAAAACAGACTTCAGAAATACGGAACAAAATCGATAGGGTCAGTAGATTTGGAAACAAAGTCCATTGGCTACAGAATTGTCCATTTTTGTTACATTCCTAACCCAACACTCTCTTCTCTATGCACAACAGCTGCCATTACTGGTCACCTGCTCACATCTCCCCAATTAGTCCATTATATATGGAGGTTTTTTTTTTTTTCAACAAGTCGGCCGTCTCCCACCGAGGCAGGGTGACCCAAAAAGAAAGAAAATCCCCAAAAAGAAAATACTTTCATCATCATTCAACACTTTCACCTTACTCATACATAATCACTGTCTTTGCAGAGGCGCTCAGATACGACAGCTGAGAATAAGTCCCTCCCAACTATCACTATCCCAGACCCCTCCTTTAAAGTGCAGGCATTGTACTTCCCATTTCCAGGACTCAAGTCCAACTAAATCAATTAACTGGTTTTCCTGAATCCCTTCACAAAATATTACCCTGCTCACACTCCAACAGCTCGTCAGGTCCCAAAAACCATTAGTCTCCATTCACTCCTATCTAACACTCACACATGCTTGCTGGAAGTCCAAGCCCCTCGCCCACAAAACCTCCTTTACCCCCCTCCCTCCAACCTTTTAGAGGACAACCCCTACCCCGCCTTCCTTCCCCTACAGATTTATACGCTCTCCAAGTCATTCTACTTTGATCCATTCTCTCTAAATGACCAGAGGGTTTATGTAGTTGCTTAAATAATTAGTATTGACTTACAGATGTAACTTTAGGTGAGAAGGCCACCCCTCCTCCTGGGCTTCAGGAGGAGAAGACTGCAGATTACATCTTGCTTAACGGGAGCACCCATGAAGTTTATGGTTTGTCATGTACACAACTCTAATATTATAGATATACTATCATCTTTCCTGCAGAGAATAACAATAATACATATGTATATGTTTTTGTGGACAAGATAGAAAATTCTAAAAAGAAGTGAACAATATTAAATTTATATTTTAATCTTAAATGTGTTCAAGATACTAGTATGCAGGTGATGGCTTTGTGTCCGATGTACTAATATGCACAATTTTTTGTACCTCCAAATATGCCACCTGGTAAAATTTTTGATCTCGGCACAACTCCTTGGGTTTTCTACAATCTCTTCATGCCTTTGAAAAAAGTAAGACCAGGCAGGTCCACAGAGTGCATCATGGCTAACTACACCGGTGTTGATTTGTTATACATAGTGGAACCCCGAGTTTCAGCCATAATACGTTCCAGGAGCTAGGCTTAAACTTGAAGCGGCCGAAAGTCGAAGCAATATTTCCCACAAGAAATAATGTAAATACAATTAATCCGTTCACCCAAAAATATTCACAAAAAAAATAATTTTTTTAAAGAATAAATGCTATAGTTTTACATACAGAAAACAATGAGAAATAAATATAAAGCACTAATTTTAATGGATAAATGAACATTTAAATCAGTTTTACCTTTTATTACAACCTCAGGTTCTCAAGGCCTGTTATCCTGAGTGTAAAAGGGAGCTTGGAGCAAAGTAAACACAGTAGAAAAACTTTGAATTGTATTTTCCTTCACCAAGTATATATGTATAGATTTATACAAGTATGTACACTATATACAGCAGAATAAGTATTAGTGCATGCCACAGTAGTCAAGACAAAACAGCAGCCAAGAGACGTAAGTAAGTTTATTCAGGTATACACAAATACATTTACATAGATTATCATACATAGCAGCATATGTGTAGAGAACCCAGGATAACTCAAAAAGTCAGACAGAGTGACTTATTTCCATTGGGGTCCTTTGAGACAAGAGACAACTGTGCATCAACCAGGACAGAATGGAAATGACAATGGTAAAACGTGCGTGGCAACCACGTCACCTTTACAACTGCCAGATCCACATTATGATTGGCTGAACCTAGGTGCTGATTTGATAATGAAGCCCCGATCGTCAAACCCTTAGCGACCTGGTTCGCTGGTTGGTGAGGCAGCCTAAATGGGTGTGTTAACATGAGAGATGAGTGCTGCAATTCATGGTATCTCCGTTATTTGTCGTCCGATTTTTTTGCTTTTTGGTATATGTTTAGAAGCATGTACTTAGAATGATGTGAGAAAGTTTCAATAAGATCTGCCAACAAACAACAGAGAGAGAAAAAAAATACTGATTATGACAAATGGCAGCATCATCTTCCGGTCTGGTGGCACTAGCGGCACTGGGGACACTTCCCACTCGTAGAATATGTCTAACATGAAATACCTATGGAGTCAATGAATGTAAGATAGCTTATCTTCATGCCGAAAAAAATTAAATTTGTAACGCTTTTGACACTCTCCAAAATATCTGCCTTTTTACCCCAACAAAATAAAAAATATTTGAGATATTCCAATTTTTTTACCATTGTAAATACAAACACACTTTGCTTTACGTTCCCTGTGAAAATCATTTCAGTTTAATCATTAATAATGGAGGGGGATCAATCAAAAGGCCAAAATCTTACTTTCGAGATAATCATGGAAACGCGCTCACGCCTCATTTACGTCAAAAAATTAATGAAAATTGCGCTATTTTGGGCTTTTTCTATGCATTACTTTTTTCCTCTGCCTTGCGCGAAAGCCCAACTACCTACGGCGGCTTCTCGCTCTTTTTTTCTAGACCACTTCTGTTCTCATTCCCATGTCATCGCAGTGTATACCGATGGTTCAAAGTCATCTGACAGCGTCGGATTTGCAGCAGTGTTTCCGGACAGCATCGTGCAAGGGCATTTATTACCCTCGGCTAGCATATTTACAGCTGAATTGTATGCCATTCTTGTGGCACTTATCCATATTGCATCTATGCCTGTGTCACCATTTGTGGTCGTTTCAGACTCCCTTAGTGCTTTACAGGCTATTTGAAAATTTGATACACCTCACCCCCTAGTTCTTCATATCCAACTGTGGTTGCGCCGTATCTCTAGCAAACACAGTTAGGTTAGGTTAGGTTAGGTTAAAGATATTGTTTTTTGTTGGGTCCCTGGTCATGTTGATGTACAGGGCAATGAACAGGCAGACACTGCTGTGAGGTCAGCAGTGTCTGCTGACCTCACCAGTTTCATATAGAGTTGTTCCATTCACGGACTATTTTGCGGTCATTGCTGCCCACCTTCGCACCCGTTGGCAGCAACACTGGTCTGACCTGCTACATAACAAACTTTATTCTATTAAACCGAGTACTGTATAGGTTTCTGGCCTTCTTCTTGTCACCAATGTCGAGGTTGGGAGACTACACTCTCCCGTCTTCGCATTGGCGACACTCGTCTTACTCATGGGTATCTCATGGAGAATGGAGAGGCTCCCTGTCCCTCTCTGTGAGTATTGTCAGGTTCCAGTGTCTGTTCACCATATTCTGTTGGACTGCCTACTCTATCAACGAGCACATTTCTCTTCGTCTACATTCACTCTTGTCTTCCCTTCAACTACCACCTTTATACGTTCATGTGACATCTCCCTTTCCCCTACCCACTTGGGAAGTTCCTGCTGTCCTGTCTGTTCTATTCCTCTACCTTGCGCGAAAGCCCAACTACCTACGGCGGCTTCTCGCTCTTTTTTTCTAGACCACCTCCATTCTCATTCCCATGCCATCGCAGTATACACCGATGGTTCAAAGTCATCTGACGGTGTCGGATTCGCAGCAGTCTTCCCGGACAGTGTCGTGCGAGGGCATCTGTTACCCTCGGCTAGCATCTTTATGGCTGAATTGTATGCCATTCTTGTGGCACTTATCCGTATTGCATCTATGCCTGTGTCACCATTTGTGGTCATTTCAGACTCCCTTAGTGCTTTACAGGCTATCCGTAAAATTGATACACCTCACCCCCTAGTTCTTCGTATCCAACTGTGGTTGCGCCGTATCTCTAGCAAACACAAAATATTGTTTTTTGTTGGGTCCCTGGTCATGTTGATGTACAGGGCAATGAACAGGCAGACACTGCTGCACGGTCAGCAGTACATGACCTTCCAGTTTCATATAGAGGTGTTCCTTTCACGGACTATTTTGCGGTCATTGCTACCCACCTTCGCACCCGTTGGCAACAACGCTGGTCTGACCTGCTAAATAACAAACTTCATTCTATTAAACCAATTATAGGTTTCTGGTCTTCTTGTCACCAATGTTTGGGTTGGGAGACTACACTCTCCCGTCTTCACATCGGCCGCACTCGTCTTACTCATGGGTATCTCATGAAGAGGCTCCCTGCCCCTCTCTGTGAGCATTGTCAGGTTCCAGTGTCTGTTCGACATATTCTGTTGGACTGCCCACTCTATCAACGAGCACGCAGAATTTACCTCCAACGGCATCTTCGCTCTGCGGACCTTTCTTTACCTTCCCTTCTTGCTGATGGACCCTCCTTTAATCCTGACTCTCTCGTTGACTTTTTGACAGAAACTGACTTACTTCACAAACTCTGAAGATTATACCTCTAGCACCTCCCTCAGTCCCTTCTACCTCGATCTCTTGCTACCTTCTATCCCTTCACTATCCACTGTTCTGCTGCACTCCATACCCTACTAATCATCCATCTCCCTCTTACAACCCATTCTCCCTGCATCCTGCAATAACCTGCAGCGCTGTATGACCCCTGTGGTTTAGCGCTTCTATTTGATTATAATAATAATAATATCAATGAGCACGCAGAATTTACCTCCAACGGCGTCTTCGCTCTGCGGCCCTTTCTTTACCTTCCCTTCTTGCTGATGGGCCCTCCTTTAATCCTGACTCTCTCATTGACTTTTTGACAGCAACTGACTTACTACACAAACTCTGAAGATTATGCCTCTAGCACCTCCCTCAGTCCCTTCTACCTCAATCTCTTGCTATACTCTATGCTTGCACTATCCACTACCCTACTGCACTCTATACCCTACCCTACTGCACTCTATACCCTACCCTACTGCACTCTATACCCTTCTAATTATCCCTCTCCCTCTTACAATCCATTCTCCCTGCATCCTGCACTACACTGCAGCGCTGTATGACCCCTATGGTTTACCGCTTCTTTTGATTATAATAATAATCTATGCATTACTTACATTTGTAAGTGATTTCTTATTGTTTCCCCTGTTGAAACACCGTTTTTTTTTTTTTAGTATACCAGAGAGGCAATAGAGAAAACTGTACAGTTATAAGCAGGAACATCGCTAGACAAAAGGTCTCTGATGACTGCCTCTCATAATATGACAATTATTATTATTTTGGCAGTCTTTATTATGCTTTTATCTTATGTATCTTATGTCTGATATATTTATTGAATAAATGGTATAAGTGGATAAAGTGTATTAGTAATAATAGCCTCAGTATAAAGATATTTATTGGGAGTGCCAAACTGCTGATCAAGCAATTATCGTCCTTAGCTGCCACTTGGCTCCTCCCACCTCTGCAATAAGCCCCGCCCACACTTTCAATGATGTTGAGTGGTAAATTTAGTGTATTAGAAAGAAAAATAAACAGAAAAAAACAAAAAAACAAAAACAAAAAAACAATTCATCTCGCGCGGTCACGATTTTTTTTATGTTGCGCGTCGTAACATAATATGTTTCAAATAGCTATAATTTGCTTTAAAAACGTCGTATTACAATGGGATTTTCACCAAAATGTTGCCAGATTCTTAAACTATTTTTCTGTCAACAAAACTCATTTTCAATATTTTTTTATTTATTTTTGTACTCCGTGCGGAAATTGCATGCAACACCTTTATTGAAGACTCTTGTTGGCGTGAGAGAGGCAGGACAAGATAGTCCTTCAATGTGACACTAATATCAACTCTACGGCTTATTTATCTAGCACAATTCATATAATATGACATAATAAACAATATTAATAACACAGAAACAAGATATATACTCTAGAATAAATAAAATATGTCATATGTCTCTCTCCCTAACCGATGAGTGTTACTGTATAAGGGCCACTGATGAGTGTTGCTGTATAAGGGCCACTGATGAGTGTTGCTGAATAAGGGCCACTGATGAGTGTTGCTGTATAAGGTCCACTGATGAGTGTTGCTGTATAAGGGCCACTGATGAGTGTTGCTGTATAAGGGCCACTGATGAGTGTTGCTGTATAAGGGCCACTGATGAGTGTTGCTGTATAAGGGCCACTGATGAGTGTTGCTGTATAAGGGCCACTGATGAGTGTTGCTGTATAAGGGCCACTGATGAGTGTTGCTGTATAAGGGCCACTGATGAGTGTTGCTGTATAAGGGCCACTGATGAGTGTTGCTGTATAAGGGCCACTGATGAGTGTTGCTGTATAAGGGCCACTGATGAGTGTTGCTGTATAAGGGCCACTGATGAGTGTTGCTGTATAAGGGCCACTGATGAGTGTTGCTGTATAAGGGCCACTGATGAGTGTTGCTGTATAAGGGCCACTGATGAGTGTTGCTGTATAAGGGCCACTGATGAGTGTTGCTGTATAAGGGCCACTGATGAGTGTTGCTGTATAAGGGCCACTGATGAGTGTTGCTGTGTAAGGGCCACTGATGAGTGTTGCTGTATAAGGGCCACTGATGAGTGTTGCTGTATAAGGGCCACTGAAAGATAAGCCTTACATGATACTAACAGTGGAATTCAGCCACAAAGCACATTACGTTCTTTGTGGTTGAATTCCACCGTTCCATGTTTCAAATAAGCGTGGTCTCAGACCGAGCCGCAGAGGCGTTGACCCCCAAAACCCTCTTGTACAGTAGACCATTGATTAATACATGATCTTTAACACTTTTTTCTATCACACTATTGCAAAACTGTGGCATATTTATAACCAACACTCCGTAAAATTTGACTAACACGGTGCCACATGTTGCACATGTGTTTTAATATTCAACTTGTCGGTATTTTATACCATTTTCAAAAAAAACTCTATAGAATACTTAAGGCATATGATAGAGGTTTCTTGCAGTTCTTGATGAACACGGAGTTCCACGAGTCTTGGCCTGGGGTAGAGTGCAGGTGCCTGTCATTTATTGTTTTTTCAAAGTCTTATGGTGTTAGGATAATATAAAAAAAAAATTGAATTTACCAAATTTTGAGTCTCTGTCATAAAAAAATGAATTTAGATTGTCGACACTTAGTCTGAAGACTTCAGTATCTCACTCATTTCTTTGCTGTCATCTGTATAAGTACCATCTCATTTTAGCAGGGGTCCAATACTGGATGTGTTTTTGCCTAAATTTGGCATAAGAAAAGAAGTAGTATTTTTTTTAAATTTCATTTACAGCTCTTAATTTCTTCCTGTGTTTCTTGTCTCCTGTTATGATTCCTTAAGCTTAAGTTCGTTATTTGCTATTTCTCTGACCAGTGCCTCCTTTCGTATTTCAGATATATTGACCGCTTTGATTCTTCACCTTTGTCTGTATAGGGAGCGTCTCTCTTTTTTCTAGTTTACATCATTTCTTTTTTTTTTAAGGAATATGCCTTGATTTACCTCAAGTGCCACAGAGTTAATTCTTTCTAGGCAGAGATTTGGATCCATGTTATTTAGGATATTGTGGAAAATATTGGGTATTTTCCCGAAAGGTTATACTCGATAGCCTTTCTAATGTGAATATTCTTAATGTGTGGCTGTTGGTTCGTATTCTTCTTGAGATGAGGAAAGAACCATCGCGACGGTGGCGTGGGTACGCCAAGATGGGTCAAATGAAGTGACCCAGGGAGTCGCGCTCGTGGGATAAAGTGAATGTTGTGAATATTCGCCGGGCATAATGTGGGACATTAAGTCCAAGAAACTATAATAATAGAGTGATAATGTGTTAAACAGTGAGCGACGCCGTCATGGCGGTGTTGATGGCGGAAATGTGCGTCGCTTCGATCAGCGTTCATCGCACGCAATTATTAATGGATTAACTTCTAACGAGAGTAAATTAACGGACATTAAACCGACGTGTGAATAGTGTGTAAAGTGTTGTGTATAAACTACTGAAAGGGTATAGTGAGAGGATATGAATCACTACCCCGACCAACCACGTTAAATAACGCCCGGTCTCGTGGGCGTAAGAGAGTTCAAGGGATCAATCTTCTCTCGACTCATCGGGACAACCACCAACATCATCGTCTTGCCGGAAGAATAATCTACCGAGCAGGACCACGAGATCCGTCGAAGAATAGCGACAAGAATGTTGTTTCTTCCCCACTGTAAGTACTCTTATTGTCTTAGCAACCGTCTGGCCAGTAGGTATGTTGGGATAATGTGGGTTTACGGTGGGAATGATAATGACGGGATCTTCAAGTGAACAACAATGGCACGGATAAAGGGTGAGTGATATTAAGTTGTACTCTTTCCTCCTTCTCCCCAATCAGTCAGACATTAACCCATACAGTCCACAAAATTTAACAATACCGTAACCATTGGTGTTACTCATTCTTAATAAACTGGTCAAGGATAGATGTGGATTTAGAGTGAGAATATCGAAGGGTCCCCTTAAATGTGACCAGGAGTGGGGCAAGTTTTCTCACACGCCTCAACGGGGGTAACCGCGGTAAAATTATACTAGTCGGTCCACTCCCCGGGAGATTATTTTGTTGTAAGTGGCGGTGAAGCCCAGACAGGTAATCTCTTAATTCCCCACAGATATCTTCCCAGATTGTTTCATTTAGGACATGGTTGATTTGATCACACTCTATGTTTTCGTTATTGAAGTTGAATTTAGTGAAGAAACCCTCATAAGTGATCTTTTGCTGGTCAGGGGCCCTGCGCATACATGTAAGTAATTCTATTATGTTATGATCTGAGTGTAAGTAAATAAGTAAGTTTATTCAGGTATACACAAATACAGTTACATAGATTATCATACATAGCAGCATATATGTAGAAAACCCAGGATAACCCAAAAAAAAGTCAGACAGAGTGACTTATTTCCATTTGGGTCTATTTAATACCATAATATTATACACTGTAGGAGATATATGTTATTATACTATAAAGGATATATACTAGGAATAAGGTAAAAAGAGTTATTTACATTTACATGTATGTTAGCTAAAAAAATAAAAAATCCTTCTCCTCCCTTTCTGTCGCTACATTCATTAGGTACCTTTTGGCTCATGCTATGACTGGCTTTGACATGTGCAGGCAGTCTGTTCCATTCCTTTATTTATTGTTGTACAATAAAAGGTGTTTGAAGCCTGGCCACTGACTGTGGGTACAACAAAGTTGTGCTCTCTCCCCCTAGTACTATGACTGCTTTGGTTCCCAGCCTTGACAAAATTGGCAGCAGGATATTCTGGAAGGATCTTCGGGAAGCAAGGGTCATATTCAAGCAGCATCCAATTCATGTTCTTCTCAATTTTTTTTTCGAAGCTGGTTAATCAGTTGCCTTTTACCGGCACAATGTGTTAAAACAAAAATATATGGTTTTCAGTTTTTAATATTAATCATAGATTTAAAGCTGAAAATGCATGTCAAGGATGTTTATTATATATATCATTGAAAGAGTCAGGTAACCCATAGCAGAGATACGTATCACTTGGGTTATAAAAAAAAAAAAAAAATAGAGTAACTGAGTCGTTAAATAATGATTTCTTAGTATATCACCTTGTTTCTGAATTCCAATTTCTTATTTCATCCCAAGAAGCTGAACTACATGCTCATCCCATGATACTAATATTTAAGAGATTTCCAACTCGTAAATATTAAAATTAAATCCCTAAATACGTCTTCTATTTCCATCTTACTTTATCATGGATTGCGGACTCTATCCACTGTCTCACGCCCTTGCTCTTCTCCCTCACTCCTACTAGATGGGTTATCTCTGCCTAATCTATGAACTCACTACCTCTCTTCATTAACATTCAACAACTTAAAATATTCCCTCCACCTCCCCATCTTATAATTCATATCCCTAGTTTTTAATTCTTAAATATATTTGTTCCATGGGGTTTCTCATCGTATTAATTTCAATTCTAAAGGTTTTTCTTTGCAAAATTTGATAAAACGTCACCAATTCACTGATTGGATTACTTTTTGTACTCTTTCTCCACTATTTTTACCACTTTTTTCTGTATATTCCGCCCTCCAAATATCACTTCAGCATTGCAAAAACCTCTCGTATGATAACTTCATTCTCCCTTATAGTCTTTTGAAGTCATCGCTCTTCTCCCCTCCACCACCCTCTCCTATACGCGTAAATATTTGCTACTCACTCTAACACTTCTATTTTAAAATCTTCCCATTCATCAAGCCCAGCCTCATCATCTCTTTAAACCATCTTTCTCCCAATAATTGTTAATATCTTACCCTAACTATTTCTTCTTTAAGCGCTAGGGTTATGTACATTCTACATTGAACTGCATCTGTCGCTTTTCTGACCACGACATGAGTTTGTCTAAATCCTCCTGAAGTTCAACGACATCCTCCTCTGAATCAATTATACTTAATTAATTAGCCTTTTATCACTTTTTAATTGAATGAGGATGTAAACTTTTGACATATTTGTTAACAAAATGACAAAGAAACACAATAAGTGGTCACGATTTTTATTATAAAATACATATTATAAATATATATTTGTGGTTGCAGGGGTCGAGACTCAGCTCCTGGCCCCTCCTCTTCACTGACCGCTACTAGGTCCTCTCCCTGCTCCATGAGTTTTATCATACCTCGTCTTAAAACTATGTAAGGTTCCTGCCTCCACTACATTAGTACTTGTGTGTGTTGAGTGCAACACGAAAGGCCTTGAGATATCATTCAATTCCCCCTGTGGTTGTTTCTAGTAAATAATGAAGCATCTCACGCGTCCTCGCAAGACGCTACAGAAGCAGCGTAGCAGCACTAAGGCTCAGCCGAGAGCTCCTGAACTTACAGTCTTCTTCAGGATAAGCTTCAGTCCTCTCCCAGTCACCGTCCACTCATCTTCACTCTTCTGGGAAACAAAAAGAAATAAGAACATCAGTAAAAAGAATCATTGTAATGGGCTACGTAATTAACATCTTCTTTAATGAAGGCCATATATACTCATGTGTCATGATTCAGTACGTTAATGCTATGTTTTATCAACACGTGCTAGAAACAAGGGTAATAAAATCAGAGAAAGCACAAGTGCAATAGGCTGACTGTAGGACTGAAGTAAACAGAAACAAAAACAGTAGAAGATATTAACAGTAAATAAATTGTTCCGCCCTACGAGTTGCCTTGGAGTCTAAGAGGTCGTAAAAGAATGAAGACTTACCTGTGGACGGCAACCCAAGTGGGACTCGAGGTGTCGCTCAAGCTTGGTCTTCGAGTAGATCTTGGAGCAGTGAGGACATTTGCGAGTCTTGCGCCGCCGTTTGGGTCCTCCTGCAGCAGGTGGTTCCTCCTCCCTCTTCGCGCTAGATGCAGCTCCTGAGTCATCAACTCTCAATGACGAAGAGAGTTTCACGCAATCTCCATTCTCCATATTCAGTGGGTCGTTGTAGTTGGACTCATTCGGCGAGTCGTTGTAGTTGGACTCATTCGGCGAGTCGTTGTAGTTGGACTCATTCGGCGAGTCGTTGTAGTTGTAGTGGAACTCAGGTTCTTGACTCTGAGGGTGTAACTCAGGCTGCTGGCTGGATTGGACTTCAGGTTCTCCCTGGACATTACGGTCCGTGAGGTGATTTGTATTAACTTGTTTGGGCTTGTGGCTAAGAGAGTGTCTCTCGAGCCGACATCTGTATTTGAAAGTCTTGTTGCAATGAGAGCATTGGTGATCCTTCGGGGTTCTACGTCCCGGAGCAGGTTCCTTGTCATCCGGAGCGCTCTCCTGGAGTTGGCAGCTGAGAAGGTGCTTTGAAAAATTGATTTCGTTAGTGTAAAGGTTGTTGCAATTAGGACACTGATGTGACCGATGGCCCCGCCGCCCCGTGACTTTCGATATTTGACTTCCTCGTCTAGAGCATATATTGCTAGATATCTTCTTAGTTGGAGATTGGTTACGGAGTTTCACGATCGGCTCTCGGAGTTCAACTTTCTGGTCCTGTGCTTGGACATTGATATCAATTTTTTTGCATTCATTCAGTAAAGCTCGTTCGTCTTCATCGTCGACTTCATTCTCGTCATTAGTTAAATGTTCTTTTAATAAATAATCACAAAACACATACAATAAGCGACGGTCTGAATCGCCGTCCATGTCTGGAATACTGAGGTCTGTCGCTGATAAACTTACCACTGATGATTCGACAGCGATTGCTTTATATAGGAGGTGAGGTCAGATGCTATACGAGTTAGTCAAGTGTAATGAGATGAGACAGCACATGTGAGCCAGTGGTTAACATAAGAAAGGAGGAACACTGCAGCGGGCCCGTTGGCCCATACTAGGCAGGTCCTTCAAAATCCGTCCCACTAACAGAATATTTGCTCAACCCAATTTTCAATGCTACCCAAGAAAACAGCTTTGATAATTCTATTTACTCATGTGCGAGTCCCAATCAAATCCAACCCCTCTCACTCATGAATTTATCCAACCTAAATTTGAAACTACCCAAGGTCCTAGCTTCAATAACCCTACTACTGGGTAGTTTCAAATTTGGTTGATAATCATGAGTGAGGTTGTGGTGGGACTCGCCATGAGTGGGTAGAATTGTCAAGCTTATTTCTTGGGTGGCATTGAAATGGGTTGAGCAAATTCTGTTAGTGGGACATGTAGGACCTGCCTGTATGGGCCAACAGGCCTGCTGCAGTGTTCCTCCTTTCTTATGTTCTTATGTTCTAGGCAAACTGTTCCACTCATCAACTACCCTATTTCCATAAGAACATAAGAAAGGAGGAACACTGCAGCAGGCCTGTTGGCCCATACTAGGCAAGTCCTTCACAATCCATCCCACTAACAGAATAATTGCCCAACCTAATTTTCAATTCCACCCAAGAAATAAGCTTTGATGATTCTATTAACTCAAGTGCGAGTCCCACTCAAATCCAACCCCTCTCACTCATGAATTTATCCAACCTAAATTTGAAACTACCCAAGGTCCTAGCTTCAATGACCCTACTAGGCAGACTGTTCCACTCATCAACTACCCTATTTCCAAACCAATATTTTCCTATATCCTTTCTAAATCTCAACTTATCCAATTTGAATCCATTATTGCGGGTTCTCTCTTGGAGAGATATCCTCAAGACCTTATTTATATCCCCCTTATTAATACCCATCTTCCACTTATATAAGAACATAAGATCATGTCTCCCCTCATTCTTCGTCTTACAATAAGAACATAAGAACATAAGAAAGGAGGAACACTGCAGCAGGCCTGTTGGCCCATACTAGGCAGGTCCTTCACAATCCGTCCCACTAACAGAATATTTGCTCAACCCAATTTTCAATGCTACCCAAGAAATAAGCTTTGACAATTCTACCCACTCATGCGCGAGTCCCACTCAAATCCAACCCCTCTCACTCATGAATTTATCCAACCTAAATTTGAAACTACCCAAGGTCCTAGCTTCAATAACCCTACTAGGCAGACTGTTCCACTCATCAACTACCCTATTTCCAAACCAATACTTTCCTATATCCTTTCTAAATCTAAACTTATCTAACTTGAATCCATTATTGCGGGTTCTCTCTTGGAGAGATATCCTCAAGACCTTATTTATATCCCCTTTGTTAATACCCATTTTCCACTTGTATACCTCGATCATGTCTCCCCTCATTCTACGTCTTACAAGTGAATGTAATTTTAGGGTACAGTCAGGTGGAGAATGCTGGGTCAGGTGGAGAAAGCTGCATGAGTTCAACCTAAATTTGAAACTACCCAAGGTCCTTGCTTCAATAACCCTACTAGGCAGACTGTTCCACTCATCAACTACCCTATTTCCAAACCAATACTTTCCTATATCCTTTCTAAATCTAAACTTATATAATTTGAATTCATTATTGCGGATTCTCTCTTGGAGAGATATCCTCAAGACCTTATTTATATCCCCTTTGTTAATACCTATTTTCCACTTGTATACCTTGATCATGTCTCCCCTCATTCTTCGTCTTACAAGTGAATGTAGTTTTAGGGTCTTCAATCTTTCTTCATACGGAAGATTTCTAATGCTATGTATTAATTTAGTCATTCTATCAATGACCTTGACGAGGGAATTACTAGCGATATGAGCAAATTCGCCGACGACACGAAGATAGGTAGGATAATTGATTCAAACATAGATGTCATAGAACTTCAGGAAGATTTAGACAAACTTAATTCGTGGTCAGAAAAGTGGCAGATGCAATTCAATGTAGATAAATGCAAGGTTCTGAAGCTCGGGAGTGTCCATAACCCAAGCACTTATAAGTTAAATAACATAGAACTTAGCCATACAGATTGCGAGAAGGACTTGGGGGTGATGGTAAGCAGCAACCTTAAACCAAGACAGCAATGCCTAAGCGTACGTAATAAGGCAAATAGATTACTGGGATTTATATCAAGAAGTGTTAGCAACAGAAGTCCAGAGGTTATATTACAGATTTATACATCATTGGTGGAAATAAATGGTATAAAATACCGACACAATGGAAAAATAAACACATAAGCAGTATAATGTGATCCTTTATTGACAACGTTTCGCCCACGCAGTGGGCTTTATCGAGTCACAGACAGATCTACCTGGAAAATGAGTAACATGGAGATATATATAGGGTACAGTCAGGTGGAGAATGCTGGGTCAGGTGGAGAAAGCTGCATATGAGTCTTAAAAGTAGTGTGATAGTTAAAAACATAGTGTGACTTAAAGGACCTGCAGTGTACCATTCTTGAGTTCTAGGTGGGATAGCGTTGAAGAAGTTTCTTGGCAATAGGTTCAGCTATGTTGTAGAAGCCGTTGTTCTGGTTGAAGTTGTTGGATATACAGATGAATGATGATTCTAGGATTCTTCGGTATTGCTTGTTGTCTTCTCTGGCGATGAGTCTTGCGTTTCTGTAGTTGATTAAATGGTTGTGTAAATTTCGGTGTTGAACACAGGCATTTCTTGAGTCGTCAGATCTGCCTGCGTACTGGTGTTCTGAAATGCGTGTTTGTAGGTCTCTGGATGTTTCGTTAACGTATAATTTGCTGCAGCCATTACAAGGGATTGTGTATACCCCTGCCGTGGATTGAAGCTTTTCCTGTCTGTTACTGGTAATGTCCTTGATGGTGGTGGATGTGGAGGTGGATACTCGGAATGAGGTCTTAGAAAAATGTTGGAAACTTGTTTGGAAATGGAGTTGGTGGGAAGGACTATGTATCTCTTCTCAGCAGTGTCTTCTCTGGGTGTGTTGAAGATGTTTAATGCCCGTCGTCTGCAGTCTCTAATGAAGTGACGAGGATAGTGAAGTTTGGAAAAAACTTGTTCAATGAGGGAGCATTCTTCTTCAAGGAACTCACTGCTGCAGATTCTGAGTGCGCGCAGGAAAAAGCCTATAATTACACCACGTTTAATTTTGGTGTCGTGGTGAGAGTAGAAGTGGAGAAGATCGTGTTGATTGGTAGGTTTTCGATAGACTTTGAAACGAAGTTCATGGTCAGCTTTGCAGAGAAGAACATCAAGGAAAGGAAGAGTGTTGTCGACTTCTTCTTCTAGTGTAAACTGGATTGATGGCTCAACCTGGTTGAGTTCGTGTTGGAGAGCTTGAACGTTGAAGCGTCTGGGAGTTATGATGAGAATGTCGTCAACATAACGAAGCCAGGTGACAGAAGAGGGAATAATAGTGGAAAATCGCTCGGCTTCCAAATGTTCCATATATAGGTTCGCAAGGACGGCACTAAGTGGCGATGGAAATAAATGGTATAAAATACCGACACAATGGAAAAATAAACACATAAGCAGTATAATGTGATCCTTTATTGACAACGTTTCGCCCACGCAGTGGGCTTTATCGAGTCACATACAGATCTACCTGTTCAACACCGAAATTTACACAACCATTTAATCAACTACAGAAACGCAAGACTCATCGCCAGAGAAGACAACACGCAATACCGAAGAATCCTAGAATCATCACTCATCTGTATATCCAACAACTTCAACCAGAACAACGGCTTCTACAACATAGCTGAACCTATTGCCAAGAAACTTCTTCAACGCTATCCCACCTAGAACTCAAGAATGGTACACTGCAGGTCCTTTAAGTCACACTATGTTTTTAACTATCACACTACTTTTAAGACTCACATGCAGCTTTCTCCACCTGACCCAGCATTCTCCACCTGACTGTACCCTATATATATCTCCATGTTGCTCATTTTCCAGGTAGATCTGTATGTGACTCGATAAAGCCCACTGCGTGGGCGAAACGTTGTCAATAAAGGATCACATTATACTGCTTATGTGTTTATTTTTCCACTAAGTGGCGATCCCATGGGTAGTCCAAAAGTTTGCTGAAAGAGTTGGTTTTCGAAAGAGAAACATGTAAAGCCCACACATAGTTCAACAAGGTCGATGAAATCGCTGGCTGGAAGAGGAAGATCAAGCGAGTCGTCAATTTTCCTGCGCAAGAGATCGATAGCTTGTTTAGTAGGTACTTTGGTGAATAGGGATGTTACATCAAGGCTGGAGAGTTTCTTGTTTCTGATGTTGATGTTGCGAATGCGATTGAGAAGGTCACCAGAGTGTTTGAGATGTGCTGGACTGATGGTGCCCAAAAGTTTGGAGAGGTGTTTAGCGAGAATTCCTGAGATTTGGTGGGGAGCACTGCCTATTCCCGAGGATATGGGCCTCAATGGGATACCTGGTTTGTGAGTTTTTGGCAGACCGTACATTCTGGCAGGTCTGGGGTTGCTGGGAATGGTGTGTAGAAGTTTCTTTCCTAGTTCTGATTCCCTCAGAATGCGGCGAGTCTTGTGAAGAAATGTTTTGGTGAGGTTGTCCACTTGATTAGTAGTGAGAGGTTTGTAGGTATCTGGGTCATTAAGTAGATTAAGCATTTTGTTCCTGTAATCGTCAGTGTTCAAGATTACGACACCACCTCCTTTATCAGCGGTGGTAACCCTGATGGTAAGCAGCAACCTTAAACCAAGACAGCAATGCCTAAGCGTAAGAAATAAAGCAAATAGATTACTGGGATTTATATCAAGAAGTGTAAGCAACAGAAGTCCAGAGGTTATATTACAGCTTTATACATCATTAGTAAGGCCTCACCTAGATTACGCAGCTCAGTTCTGGTCTCCATATTACAGAATGGATATAAATTCGTTAGAAAACATTCAGCGACGAATGACAAAGTTAATTCATAGCATTAGAAATCTTCCGTATGAAGAAAGATTGAAGACCCTTAAATTACATTCACTTGTAAGACGAAGAATGAGGGGAGACATGATCGAGGTATATTTGTGGAAGATGGGTATTAATAAGGGGGATATAAATAAGGTCTTGAGGATATCTCTCCAAGAGAGAACCCGCAATAATGGATTCAAATTGGATAAGTTTAGATTTAGAAAGGATATAGGAAAATATTGGTTTGGAAATAGGGTAGTTGATGAGTGGAACAGTCTGCCTAGTAGGGTCATTGAAGCTAGGACCTTGGGTAGTTTCAAATTTAGGTTAGATAAATTCATGAGTGAGAGGGGTTGGATTTGAGTGGGACTCGAACTTGAGTTAATAGAATCTTCAAAGCTTATTTCTTGGGTAGAATTGAAAATTAGGTTGGGCAATTTTCTGTTAGTGGGATGGATTGTGAAGGACCTGCCTAGTATGGGCCAACAGGCCTGCTGTAGTGTTCCTCCTTTCTTATGTTCTTATGTTCTGCTAAAGTTTTAAGTGCAATGATGTAACGTCGAGGTATGACTGGGGTACTGTGTGTTGAGATGGCTGCTGAGATGATGCCTTGAAGATAGCCTTTTTGGAAATCGGAGTCATTGTGTCTGTAGTTTTTAGCGATGAAATTGAGGTCTTGTTTTGGTTTCGTGATTCCTGTTGCAAATTTGAGACCTAAGCTGAGGGCTTCAGTTTCCTTTATACATCATTAGTAAGGCCTCACCTAGATTACGCAGCTCAGTTTTGGTCTCCATATTACAGAATGGACATAAATTCGTTAGAAAACATTCAGCGTAGAATGACTAAATTAATACATAGCATTAGAAATCTTCCTTACGAAGAAAGATTGAAGACCCTTAAATTACATTCACTTGTAAGACGTAGAATGAGGGGAGACATGATCGAGGTATACAAGTGGAAAATGGGTATTAACAAAGGGGATATAAATAAGGTCTTGAGGGTATCTCTCCAAGAGAGAACCCGCAATAATGGATTCAAGTTAGATAAGTTTAGATTTAGAAAGGATATAGGAAAGTATTGGTTTGGAAATAGGGTAGTTGATGAATGGAACAGTCTGCCTAGTAGGGTTATTGAAGCAAGGACCTTGGGTAGTTTTAAATTTAGGTTGGATAAATTCATGAGTGAAAGGGGTTGGATTTGAGTGGGAATTGCACATGAGTAAATAAAATTATCAAAGCTTATTTTTGGGTAGCATTGAAAATTAGGTTGAACAAATATTCTGTTGGTGGGATGGAATGTGAAGGACCTGCCTAGAATGGGCCAACAGGCCTGCTGCAGTGTTCCTCCTTTCTTATGTTCTTATGAACAGAGACACTTCTGAGTCTATCCCATCCGTCATGTCATTTACATACCAAGAATAACACTGGTCCTAGGACTGACCCCTGCGGTACGCCGCTCGTCACAGGCGCCCACTGTGATACCTCATCACTCACCATGACCCGTTGTTGCCTCTCTGTGAGGTATTCCTGATCCATTCCAGTGCCCTTCCTGTTATACATGCTTGTTCTTCCAACTTCTTTTCTAATCTCATGTGAGGAACTGTGTCGAAGGCCTTCCTGCAGTCCAGGAAAATGCAATCAACCCACCCTTCTCTCTCCTGCCTTACCTCTGTGTGTGTGTGTGTGTGTGTGTGTGTGTGTGTGTGCGTGTGTGTGTGTGTGTGTGTGTGTGTGTGTGCTGTGTGTGTGTGAAAGTGAAAAGTAACATCGCAAGAAAACTTATATGAAGTTATATAAAAGAATAATAATAATACACAATAAGGAAGAGCACAGTTCTGTGGTACAGCTGTCAGCCTGGCTGACTCAGCTGTCGGCCTGGCTGACTCAGCTGTCGGCCTGGCTGACTCAGCTGTCAGCCTGGCTGACTCAGCTGTCAGCCTGGCTGACTCAGCTGTCAGCCTGGCTGACTCAGCTGTCAGCCTGGCTGACTCAGCTGTCAGCCTGGCTGACTCAGCTGTCAGCCTGGCTGACTCAGCTGTCAGCCTGGCTGACTCAGCTGTCGCCTGGCTGACTCAGCTGTCAGCCTGGCTGACTCAGCTGTCACCTGGCTGACTCAGCTGTCAGCCTGGCTGACTCAGCTGTCAGCCTGGCTGACTCAGCTGTCAGCCTGGCTGACTCAGCTGTCGGCCTGGCAGACTCAGCTGTCAGACTGGCTGACTCAGCTGTCAGCCTGGCTGACTCAGCTGTCAGCCTGGCTGACTCAGCTGTCAGCCTGGCTGACTCAGCTGTCAGCCTGGCTGACTCAGCTGTCAGCCTGGCTGACTCAGCTGGCCTGCTGACCTGCTGTCAGCCGCGACTCAGCTGTCAGCCTGGCTGACTCAGCTGTCAGCCTGGCTGACTCAGCTGTCAGCCTGGCTGACTCAGCTGTCAGCCTTACTGACTCTGCTCCCCTAAAGTTTAGTTCAACTTGCCATAGTTAATCATAAAGTTTGTTAATTAATAATAATATATTAAATAGGAAGTTATGAACCTAGAGAGGTTATACACCGAGCAGTTAATTGGAGACAATTAGGCTTGATCCGAGGAAGGGGATGTTATCTCTGATTCCTTGGAACAAGAGCCCTTCACCAACTTCGAGAGTTTTCTCCCCCTCCCCCCCAACAAAACTGAGTTTTTTTTTAAAGATGCTGAACTATATTATATTAGCATATTATTATTATATGTGAGGAGCAGAATTTATTATCAAAATTAACATTATTACTTTTTATTTATATTTTATAATTAATAAAATAAATACGAATGATCAAATTATGGAGATATTACAAATATATTTATGTAGTTATTTATGGTACCATAATATGTCTGAGTGACATAAAATAAAAATAGGTTAATAAGTATAATAAATAATAGTGAGGTGATTAGTGAAGTTGAGTGAACCGGTTGAGGTGATGTTGAGGTGAGGTTGAGGTGATGTTAGTGAGGTGTGAGGTGATGTTGAGGTGAAGGTGAGGTGATGGTAATGTGAGGTGATGTTGATGAAGGTGTGAGGTGACTACAGTTTGAGGTGATAGGTAGTGAGGTGAACTACAGGTTATGTGAGGTGTATAAGGTTGAGGGACTACATTAATTGTAGGTGTGAGGTGAATGTAGGCAAGAAATGAGGATTGAGTGTTATGCAGAGGTTGAGGTGAAGGTAGAGGTGTGAGTAAGGTGTAGTAACACAGGTACATCAGGTAGTAGTAACGTCAGTTGAGGTGCCAAAAATAATACACAATAACATTATCATTGTAGGTGTGAAATGACACAATGAAGTCAGTAGTTGGAGGGGCCAACATAGTCAGTACGTTCAGACGTACCACGGACATCAAGGTTCAGTACGTAGCCACACGGACCATCAAGGTTCAGTACGTAGCCACACGGACCATCAAGGTTCAGTACGTAGCCACACGGACCATCAAGGTTCAGTACGTAACCACACGGACCATCAAGGTTCAGTACGTAACCACACGGACCATCAAGGTTCAGTACGTAACCACACGGACCATCAAGGTTCAGTACGTAGCCACACGGACCATCAAGGTTCAGTACGTAGCCACACGGACCATCAAGAACTCTTTTTACACAGATCAATCATTTGTTTTAATTTTACATAATCCATATTGCACTTTAAGAGGTTGAAAATGTGCAATAGTATAAAACTGAAGTTATTTAGCTTAGCAACTAAGTTTATACATTGAGAGTAAACAACATATTTATAATTTAGAGAACAGCTTAGTAGTACCATTTATGGCACAGTTTCTAAATCTAGTTTATCCATGTTGGGATTTTTGGTTAAATTTATATGTGCAGAATGGAGGACAAATCAATTAATTCTGTAATAATGTTGGTAGAATACGGAGAATATATTAGGTAAAAGGACACATGTACAACTAACCAGACCTATTATGTTAAATTTATATACAGTATATATAACAAAATAATATGAAAAAGCATAAGCAGTAACGCTATTGGTGGTGGTGGTGGTGGTGGTAGTAGTAGTAGTAGTAGAGTAGCAATAGTAGTAGTAGTAGTAGTAGTAGTAGCAATAGTAGTAGTAGCAGAGGTAACTCTTGGTTGCTATGTGTTGGAGTCAAATGTTCTAAGGAGAACTGGTGCTAATATTTCAGACATGACGAAGCTGCCTTTATTCTTCTTAATAATGTCTAAAATGACGACTAAAAACGAAAATGACTTGAGTAATATTTTATCACTGACGTAAAGTATTAGGACGAGTTCCCCTTAAAAATAACTCCTCTGTTTCATAGTAACCAAGAGTTACCTCTTCTTCTACTACTACTACTACTACTACTACCACCATCACCACTACTTCCACTACCACAACTACCACGACCAACAACATGTGTCCTTTTACTAAATCACTAAATCTATTTTGAATTTTAGACTTGTTAAGAATCACGAGGCAGAATGTTTGCTGGCATATGTAAGTGTTAACACGTATGTGTAAATAACAGCCTTTAATAAACAATGAAACATGTTAAAGTTATGAAGATCAATTATTTCTAAATGAACTTGCAGTTAATTAATTGTTCTGAAGTGATTCAGAAAAGTGAACGTTGAATAATTTACTACATCAGGTCTTAGTAACATTGTGTTCTCTTGTTATGAGGATCAAAACAAGACAATGCAGAGTGCAGTTTACAAGAAATTTTTCAGAGCAAACATGTGTGAAAATGTGTTCTACACTTACACTCATTTAGCAAAATATTATCATATAAGAGGGAAAAAACCGGAATTCAACTATAGCATTTGAGGGGGACGTTGAGAGCTGTGAACCCCAAACACAGCATTTCCTCAGAGAGGAACTTAACTCTTCAAATGCAGCAACCCCATGAAGCACTGCCCATATATGATATTACAACACAAATGTTTTAATATCAATATATACAAGAAGAAGTAATTACTGGGGAGGACACACAGAAATCTGCGCCCAGTAAATACATCCACCCGGGCAGGCTAGAAACAGTCCAGCCAGAAGAGAGGAACTCCTCTACCTAGACCACCATGGAGAAGCCACTTTTTATTTATTTTAATCGTCTATTTAAATGTCAGATTTTTATGTTCTTATTTGAGTTTTTTGTATTTTATTTCATGTAAAAGGTGACCTCTATGATTTCTGTGTAATAACTTCCTTGATTTTATCAATTTCTTGTGTTAATGTGTTAAACATAATGTATCTTGGGCATCAGGTGTTATTACTATATAAGTAATATTTATATATCTGATATTGTTATATATAAGGGTTATCGTTGTATTCTAATATATATATATATATATATATATATATATATATATATATATATATATATATATATATATATATGCGTGTGTGTATGTATATGTGTGTGTGTATTTACACACACACACACACAATATTTAGTAATTGATGTTATTACAACGATTCCAAGTTCTTTGAATATTTAAGTAATATTTCAAGTTTATGGCTACTCAGATTAAACTAATGGTTATCATCTTTTTATAGAAGTATCGTCAATAATGTCTTGAAGGCAGTTAGAAGAAGCAGTCTTTAATCGTTGATCAAAAAATGAATAACCTTATTTATTCAATAAAATTCGCAAACTGGGACTAATGGCAGTCAATAGCAGCGTGAGTCTTGTGTTCAGGAAGCCACCAGATCAGTAGTAAAAGTTTGAAGCTGATCAGATGAGTCATTCTACTTAAGATGCATCAGCCTTTAAACACTGAAGTCGTTCAGAAGTAAACTGAAACAAAAACGTGATTTAACGGGAATAAAAACATTCCCACTAGTTTACACATAGAATGGTTATATCTGCCGCTAAACACCTCAACACCACTCGCCGTACTTGTCCAATTTTGGGGCATCTTTATCAAACTACACTGAGGGTTTTTAAAGTTATCTGAGACATTTCAGGATGCTGGGGAAGGTTCAACAACTCGGGTCATAGAGCTTGTGAACATGACAATTGTTCAAAGAATTTAGTCCTGGTTACCGTTAACAAGTGTTAAAAATTTGAAGGCGATTGGATGAGGCATTTCCGACTTTTGAGCGAAATTAAATAACAAAAAAGTTGAAGAAAAAAAGAAAAAAAAACATTCAGACATCCTAAAACACTTCTGAGAAAAATCAATTCCAGAAAAATGTAAGAAAAACTCTGAAGATTGATATGGTGTCGCTGTGCCCGTCTTGTCTCCATCTATTTTTTTATCTTCGACAGACTGTTATAACCTTTATTGTTGAAGTACTTCAGCTCTTATAGACAAGAACTAACGAATAACCAAAGATTTAAGATCACTGGTATTACACATTATCGTCTGTTTATGTCAGAAAACTCTGTGTATGGCCAAAGTGAAATGTCTGTGAGATTATACGAAGCAGAGACTGCCAGGATCAAGCTGTTATCCCACATGTATGTTCTGTACTTTTTTCTGTTCTTGTGTCTTACTATACTGTTATTGTCACTCCGCTTTCTCCTGTGTTATTGAATTTTTCTTGCTCTTTTCCATACTGTTTTTGTACAGTTTTGTAAGTTAATGTGCTGTTCTTCGGTATGACTGAGTGCTACTGTTACGTTCTTATATGTTATGCTGTTATTTTATGTTGGTGTAATGTTCAGGTTTGCTTGAATGTTCCACCTCCCACAACAGTGTCTCCCACAACAGTGTCTCCCACAACAGTGTCTCCCACAACAGTGTCTCCCACAACAGTGTCTCCCACAACAGTGTCTCCCACAACAATGTCTCCCACAACAGTGTCTCCCACAACAGTGTCTCCCACAACAGTGTCTCCCACAACAGTGCCTCCCACAACAGTGTCTCCCACAACAGTGTCTCCCACAGCAGTGTCTCCCACAATGACATTCAAGTCTCACAAAACAATATTAATACAAAATAACATTGCAGAACACACCAGACAACATTAACTTGAGAAAATTATTTTGGCAGCTGATCCTGCAACCTGGCAAGTTTGCCACATTGTTGATCCTGCAACCTGGCAAGTTTGCCACATTGCTGATCCTGCAACCTGGCAAGTTTGCCACATTGCTGATCCTGCAACCTGGCAAGTTTGCCACATTGTTGATCCTGCAACCTGGCAAGTCTTCCACATTGCTGATCCTGCAACCTGGCAAGTCTGCCATATTGTTGATCCTGCAACCTGGCATCGCACACTGTTGATCCTCCAACCTGGCTTGCCACATTGTTGATCCTGCAACCTGGCAAGTCTGCCACATTGTTGATCCTGCAACCTGGCAAGACTGCCATATTGTTGATCCTGCAACCTGGCAAGTCTGCCACACTGTTGATCCTCCAACCTGGCAAGTCTGCCACATTGTTGATCCTGCAACCTGGCAAGTCTGCCACATTGTTGATCCTGCAACTTGGCAAGTCTGCCATATTGTTGATCCTGCAACCTGACAAGTCTGTCACATTGTTGATCCTGCAACCTGGCAAGTCTGCCACACTGTTGATCCTGCAACCTGGCAATTCCGCCACATTGTTGATATATCCGATACAGCTGATTTATACAATTATTTATTGCTGTACTGTTAAATTATGTTGTTTTATGTGAACACTTTCCCATCAGTGTCAATCACAGTTCTGACTTACACTGTGTCACAGGCAAAGTGTGACACAGTTCTGACTTACACTGTGTCACAGGCAAAGTGTGACACAGTTCTGACTTACACTGTGTCACAGGCAAAGTGTGACACAGTTCTGACTTACACTGTGTCACATGCAAAGTGTGACACTGTTCTGACTTACACTGTGTCACAGGCAAAGTGTGACACAGTTCTGACTTACACTGTGTCACAGGCAAAGTGTGACACAGAATCTAACTGTTTAGTTATTAATGACGGTTTGCCAAAGAAAAGATCCAATGAAAATCAAGAAATTATCATTCAGTTGTTACGGCAGTTTTAAAAGTTTCCTTCAGTAGTTTTAAATATTATTTTGCTGAAGTGTTTTAGTCACTTTCGTTACGGCAGCTGTGACCATCATCAGGGAACACAACAACTTAACACAAAATGTGCGTTTTATGACTATATTAAAATTTTCTTCTTCATTGTGTCATCTCCCTCACCCTGCCCTCATCTCCCTCACCCTGCTGTCATCTCCCTCACCCTGTCCTCATCTCCCTCACCCTGCTGTCATCTCCGTCACCCTGCCCTCATCTCCCTCACCCTGCTGTCATCACCATCACCCTGCCCTCATCTCCCTCACCCTGCTGTCATCACCATCACCCTGCCCTCATCTCCCTCACCCTGCTCTCATCTCCCTCACCCTGCTGTCATCTCCCTCACCCTGCTGTCATCTCCCTCACCCTGCCCTCATCTCCCTCACCCTGCTGTCATCTCCCTCACCCTGCTGTCATCTCCCTCACCCTGCTGTCATCTCACTCACCCTGCTGTCATCTCCCTCACCCTGCTGTCATCACCATCACCCTGCCCTCATCTCCCTCACCCTGCTCTCATCTCCCTCACCCTGCCCTCATCTCCCTCACCCTGCTGTCATCACCATCACCCTGCCCTCATCTCCTCACCCTGCTCTCATCTCCCTCACCCTGCTCTCATCTCCCTCACCCTGCTGTCATCACCATCACCCTGCCATCATCTCCTCACCTGCCCTCATCTCCCTCACCTGCTCTCATCTCCCTCACCCTGCTGTCATCACCATCACCCTGCCCTCATCTCCTCACCCTGCCCTCATCTCCTCACCTGCTGTCATCACCATCACCTGCCCTCATCTCCCTCACCCTGCTCTCATCTCCCTCACCCTGCTGTCATCACCATCACCCTGCCCTCATCTCCCTCACCCTGCCCTCATCTCCCTCACCCTGCCGTCATCACCATCACCCTGCCCTCATCTCCCTCACCCTGCCCTCATCTCCCTCACCCTGCTGTCATCACCATCACCCTGCCCTCATCTCCCTCACCCTGCTCTCATCTAACTCACCCTGCTGTCATCTCCCTCACCCTGCTGTCATCCCCATCACCCTGCTGTCATCTCCCTCTCCCTGCTGTCATCTCCCTCACCCTGCTGTCATCTCCCTCACCCTGCTGTCATCTCACTCACCCTTCTGTCATCTCCCTCACCCTGCTGTCATCTCCCTCACCCTGCTGTCATCTCCCTCACCCTGCTGTCATCTCACCCACCCTGCTGTCATGTCCCTCACACTGCTGTCATCTCCCCCACCCTGCTGTCATCTCCCTCACCCTGCTGTCATCTCACTCACCCAGCTGTCATCTCCCTCACCCTGCTGTCATCTCCCTCACCCTGCTGTCATCTCCCTCACCCTGCTGTCATCTCCCTCACCCTGCTGTCATCTCCTCACCCTGCTGTCATCTCACTCACCCTGCTGTCATCTCCCTCACCCTGCTGTCATCTCACTCACCATGCTGTCATCTCCCTCACCCTTCTGTCATCTCCCTCACCCTGCTGTCATCTCACTCACCCTGCTTCATCTCCTCACCCTGCTGTCATCTCACTCACCCTGCTGTCATCTCACTCACCCTGCTGTCATCTCCCTCACCCTGCCCTCATCTCACTCACGCTGCTGTCATCTCACTCACCCTGCTGTCATCTCCCTCACCCTGCTGTCATATCCCTCACCCTGTTGTCATCTCACTCATCCTGCTGTCATCTCCCTCACCCTGCTGTCATCTCCCTCATCCTGCTGTCATCTCACTCACCCTGCTGTCATCTCACTCACCCTGCTGTCATCTCCCTCACTTTGCTGTCATCTCACTCACCCTGCTGTCATCTCACTCACCCTGCTGTCATCTCACTCACCCTGCTGTCATCTCCTTCACCTTCCCTCATCTCACTCACCCTGCTGTCATCTCCCTCACCCTGCTGTCATCTCCCTCACCCTGCTGTCATCTCACTCACCCTTCTGTCATTTCCCTCACCCTGCTGTCATCTTCCTCACCCTGCTGTCATCTCACTCACCCTGCTGTCATCTCCCTCACCCTGCTGTCATCTCCCTCACCCTGCTGTCATCTCACTCACCCTGCTGTCATCTCACTCACCCTGCTGTCATCTCCTCACCCTGCTGTCATCTCACTCACCCTGCTGTCATCTCACTCACCCTGCTGTCATCTCACTCACCCTGCTGTCATCTCACTCACCCTGCTGTCATCTCCCTCACCCTGCTGTCATCTCACTCACCCTGCTGTCATCTCCCTCACCCTGCTGTCATCTCACTCACCCTGCTGTCATCTCACTCACCCTGCTGTCATCTCACTCACCCTGCTGTCATCTCCCTCACCCTGCCCTCATTTCACTCACCCTGCCGTCATCTCACTCACCCTGCTGTCATCTCACTCACCCTGCTGTCATCTCACTCACCCTGCTGTCATCTCTCTCACCCTGCTGTCATCTCCCTCACCCTGCTGTGATCTCCCTCACCCTGCTGTCATCTCCCTCTCCCTGCTGTCATCTCCCTCACCCTGCTGCCATCCCCCTCACCCTGCTGTCATCTCAATGACCCTGCTGTCATCTCCCTCACCCTGCTGTCATCTCCCTCACCCTGCTGTCATCTCCCTCACCCTGCTGTCATCTCACTCACCCTGCTGTCATCTCCATCACCCTGCTGTCATCTCCTTCACCCTGCTGTTATCTCCCTCACCCTGCTGTCATCTCCCTCACCCTGCTGTCATCTCCCTCACCTCCTTTAACTTCTCAATAATTCTCCTTCATTCTGCTCTCATCTCTCTGACCCATGTTTCTCAGTCTTCATTATCTAGTACTCACCTAATTGTGGTTGCAGGGGTCGAGACTCAGTTCCTGGCCCCGCCTCTTCGCTGTCCGCTACTGTGTCTCTGCTCTCCCTGCTCCATGAGCTTTATCATACCTTGTCTTAAAATTATGTATGGTTCCCGCCTCCACTATATCGTTCGATAGACTATTCCACTTCCTAACTACTCTATGGCTGAAGAAACGCTTCCTAACATCCCTTTGACTCATCTGAGTCTTCAGCTTCCAGTTGTGTCCCCTTGTTTCTGTGTTCCCTCTCTGGAACATCCTGTCACTATCTAACTTGTCGATTCCCCACAGTATTTTGTATGTCGTTATCATGTCTTCTCTAACCCTTCTATCCTCCAGTGTTGTTAATCCTATTTCCCTCAACCTTTCTTCATAGGACAGTCCCCTGAGTTTTGGAACTAGCCTTGTCGCAAACCTTTGCACTTTCTCTAGTTTCTTTACGTGCTTGACCAGGTGTGGGTTCCAGACTGGTGCTGCATATTCTAGTATGGGCCTGACGTACACGGTATACAGTGTCTTGAACGATTCCTTGTTAAGGTAACGGAACGCTAATCTTAGGTTTGCCAGTCGCCCATATGCTGCCGCAGTTATCTGGTTGATGTGTGCCTCCGGAGACGTGCTTGGCGTTATACTCACCCCAAGGTCTTTCTCCTTGCCGAGGTTTATAGCCTTTGTCCGCCTAGCTTGTACTCTGTCAGCGGTCTTCTTTGCCCTTCTCCGATCCTCATGACTTTGCATTTGGAGGGATTGAATTCGAGAAGCCAGTTGCTAGATCAGATGTCAAGCTTGTCCAGGTCTGTTTGAAGTCCTGCTTGGTCCTCATCCGATGTGATTCTCCTCATTAATTTCACATCATCTGCGAACAGAGACACTTCTGAGTCTATCCCGTCCGTCATGTCATTCACATATACCAAGAATAGCACTGGTCCTAGGACTGACCCCTGCGGTATACCGCTCGTCACAGGCGCCCACTGTGATACCTCATCACGCACCATGACCCGTTGTTGCCTCCCTGTGAGGTATTCCCTGATCCATTCCAGTGCCCTTCCTGTTATACCTGCTTGTTCTTCCAACTTCTTTACTAATCTCATGTGAGGAACTGTGTCAAAGGCCTTCCTGCAGTCCAGGAAAATGCAAGATCGCAAATTTTATTCGATAATGTGTACTACAAGTGAAGATGTACTACAAGTGAAGGTGTAATGTGTACCTCACATTACAGATGATGTCGTTCACACACGATACCCCATAAATTATGCGACAATGATTTATATTAAAAACAGTAAAAGTAAGAGTGTTTTGGATCTTCCTGATTTACCAATATTTCAAAACTTACTTATACTACCATATAAACTATTCCTAGATTTTTTTTTTACATTTGTAAGTCATGTATGTCTTCTAAACAACTACAAGGTGACCACAGATAACTACAAGGTGACAAAGATAACTACAAGGTGACTAAGATAACTACAAGGTGACTAAGATAACTACAAGGTGACTAAAATAACTTCAAGGTGACTAAGATAACTACAAGGTGACTAAGATAACTACAAGGTGACTAAGATAACTACAAGGTGACTAAGATAACTACAAGGTGACTAAGATAACTACAAGGTGACTAAGATAACTACAAGGTGACTAAGATACCTACAAGGTGACTAAGATAACTACACGGTGACTAAGATAACTACAAGGAGACTAAGATAACACTATGATTGGCATAGAAGATATATTTTCACCTAATCAAGTGAGTTACACTCGATGGTTTAAGAAAATTATGAAGGAGCTATGAGTAACCATACAAGGAAATTATGAGGGACCTATGAGTAACCATGTAGAAAAGATGTTAGAAACCCTTGAGTAAAAATGTAGGAAGTTTGTATTAAGCAGCAATTACTATATTAAAGACGAGATTTTCGTAAGCCAGCAACTAATTTATGATAGTTTTTTCTTAAGAAATTCAAGCTGCATCACTTGGGTATATTTATTGCAGAAACGTTTCGCTTTCTTAGTCTGATACAGTGAAGAATGGTTGAAGGTCAGCAGTATGATGTAATCAGTCCCTTAGCCTGATTCATGTAGAATGCCACTTGTGACTAATTCCCACTCAGATTTCACCCAATTTATGCAGAATTTCTTTTCCTGTTGGTGAACCATGACTTATAAATTAGACACATATGCAACACTTGGGTATCTTTATTGAGGAAACGTTTCGCCACACAGTGGCTTCATCAGTCCAATACAAAGTAGAAAGGTGTAAGGAGAGGAGGAGTTTGAGGTAATCAGTCCCTCGGCTCCTTACAGGCTCCTTACAAAAATTAATTACTGGGATATCGTTAGTGTCTTCTTTTGTGAAAACTGAAAGGAAATAAATATTAAAAATCGAGCACATTTCATTCTACTTGTCAGTAAGCTGTCCAGAATTAGTCCTAAGAGGACCTAACTTTTATGTAACCTTTGTTCTAAGAAAGGTGAAAACCTTTCTTGTGAATTCTACAAAAACAGTCTTGCATCTCGTTACAAAAAGCCTCCATTGTAAATATAAACAAAATTATTTTTCATACATTTATTAAAAAAAATATTTAAATATAAATATAAGTAGTGAAAACACTCAGATATTATACAAGTTTGTTGGCGTCTCCGTGTAGGCGAGGTTGACGGAGCAAGTGAGATCATCCCCAGCGGGAGGGATGGAGGAAGCACGTGAGATCATCCCCAGCGGGAGGGATGGAGGAAGCACGTGAGATCATCCCCAGCGGGAGGGATGGAGGAACTTGAGAGACCTTCCTCAAGTGGTATGGAAATTCAGTGACAGGTGAGAACCTTTTAGTCAAGTGGTCTGTGTAACAGCAGATTCCACTTAAATAAGTTGACCTCGGTACCTCTTGATCTTGATCTTCATACCACTTCCCTCTACGAACCAGTCGCTGATGATTTCCTATAAAAAATGGTAAAAAAAATTATAATTGATATAGACAAATTGGTTTTAAACACACCTGAACAAACACTAGAACATACTCGATAAAGGTGCCAGGATCAAAACGCTTTCTAATATGTCCTAATGTATGATCACATGTTTTCATAAACCAGAAAAAATATTTGATGTATGTCACATTTAACTGTATCGGAAAGATTCAGGGAAGAGGAGGAAGCAACTAAGCAACGTAGGAAAACAAATACTTATAAGGTATGAATGTATGAGAAACTTATAATCGAGATATCGACCATGATGAATTACACACATTTATAACCAAGATATTACACATAATTCTTCGTCTTGTCTAGTGGTTATTGATATACAACAATAATAACTATGCTAAACTCACCTGAGGACAGTAGTCCGGCTCAGTCTTGTGAGTGAGAAGGTGTTGTGCAAGCCATGACCTGTAGTGAAAGACCCGTGAACAGTGCTGGCATTGATAACTCCCTCGTTTACTACGATTTTTGAAGCCTGGAAGGGTGTGGGTGATAAGGTGTCGCCTGAGATAGATCCTGTAGATGAAGGACTTAGGGCAGTAAGGGCACTGATGAATTTTCGGTGTAAGAGGCTCGTAATGACTTCCGTCCTGGACATCTGGTTTTTTAATCTGGTCTTCTAGCTCCTGGATAAGAACCTCTGGCTCCAAGTTCAGGAATTCAAACTCCTGATTCTGTTCTGAGTTTTGGATCTGGTTTTCTAGCTCCTGGATCAGAACCTCTGGCTCACAGTTCAGGAATTCAAACTCCTGACTCTCTTCCTCTGGCTCACATTTCAGGAATTCAAACTCCTGATTCTGTTCTGATTTTTGGATCTGGTTTTCTAGCTCCTGGATAAGAACCTCTGGCTCACAGTTCAGGAATTCAAACTCCTGACTCTCTTCCTCTGGCTCACGGTTCGGGAATTCAAACTCCTGATTCTGTTCTGATTTTTGGATCTGGTCTTCTAGCTCCTGGATCAGAACCTCTGGCTCACATTTCAGGAAATCAAACTCCTGATTCTGTTCCTGTGGCTCATGGGATGGATTTTCAAACCCCTGATTCTGCTTCTCAAACTCCGGGTTATGGACCCATGGCTTCTGGTAGTCTGAATGGTGAATACGAAGGTGTCGTACAAGACAAGTCTTGTAAACATAACTCTTGAAGCAGTGAGGACACTGTTCCTTGCTATAGTTTCGTCGCTGCCTGGTAGTTCCTTCAGCAGGGTGGTCTCCAGGTAGATTTTTATAAGCTTGCGGAACTTTTTCCTTTATTTTAGAGTCCAAGAAGCTGGATACACTAAATGGATTGGACACATGGGTAGAAAGTTTCGCTCAACCATCTTCTCGTCTGGTTCCTGGTTGGTAGCCTGGACCTGTGGCTCTCTGTTATGGGCCTCAGGCTTCTGCAGATCTGGGTGGTGGTAAGAAGGTGTCGCAAGGTAGGTTTTATATGAGTAACTCTTGGAACAATGAGGACATTGCTGTATACGAAAGTTTCGGCGGCGCCGCGTAGGTCCATTTCCGACAGAAAGGAGGCATCTGAGAAGTCTAAGAGGGTGAAAATTTAGATGCTTGCGTAAGTTCCTGAATTTCAGGACAAAGCTCAAGCAACTGGTCGTCCGGCTCCTGGTTGGGAGGCTGGATACATGAAGTACGTTTCTCACGTTCATTACACAGAGAACCAACTAATACAGACATTAAGTCTTGTACCTCGCAATTTAAAGGTTCATCTTACGAGTAAGTCTTTCTTTGCTAAGAACTAAAGATACAAGATGACTGACACTTGGGAGCTGGATTTATATAGGAAGTGGTGGTAAGGTCTCCGAGTCAGGTGCTATGTGAGACAATGAATTATTGAGGTGACTCAGTTGAAGTTGAAAGAGTCACGGTGCCGTTGTCATGGGGCTGCCCCCGCCATAGAGCTGAAAACAGTACTCCACTTCAATATAAGGAGGAACACAGCAACAGGCCTATTGGCCCATACTTGGAAGGTCCATGTCAAATCCATCCCACTAACAAAAATATTTGCCCAACCCATTATCAATGTTAAATAACAAAAGGCACAATACCGTGACTGGAACAATACACACACAACCCGCACATATAAAAGGGAGGAGCTACGACGACGTAAGATTGTTCCACTCATCTACAATTGGAACAATCTTCCGAGTAGGGTGATAGAGGCTAGGACCTTGGGTGGCTTTAAAAAGAGATTGACAAATATAGAGTGGGAGGGCTGGGTTTGATTGGTGTCGTGAGTAGGAGTAAATTCTTAGGTAGTGGTGGTTTTGATAACATAAGAACATAAGAAAGGAGGAACACTGCAACAGG
>WNWK01011753.1:17546-62997 GCA_009830355.1 Cherax destructor | reverse complement strand
TGAAGATTCCCACTGGGATTTCTTTTTCTCAAGGGCGGTGTAAATTATTTCTAACATGTGTATAATGGCATCATTTGTATTTTTATTAGGCCTGAATCCAAATTGACAGTGGTTGAGTACGTTGTTGGAGGTGAGGTAGGAATATATTTGTCTATGAATTAATTTTTCAAAGATTTTGGAGAGAAGGGGTAAGTTAGATATCGGCCTGTAGTTATTCAGGTCTGTATGTCATTGATGTCAGCTAAGCCTGTATACCTTGTACATGTACTTGAAGGAAATAAAGATACTATTATTATTATTATTATTATTATTATTAATGACGTATTCTCAGGAATGGAACTCCGGCGTTAAATGAGGAGAGGCTGTATATAAAAAAACTCATATGCTACATTGGCAAACTTCATGAGAGCTTTCGGATGTAGCACTATATAGATGAGGAAACGATAAAATGACATTCACAACACATGAGAATTTAAAATTGGAATATACAGTGATAAGAAACAACGACATGTTACAAAATAGCTTAAAAAGATAAAAATGATTTAAAAACAAAAAAACTGAAGATGCTAAAGATGTGATCGCTAGCTGATAGTATTAAGAAGATTTCTTAATACTATCAACAGAGAAAGCAAGAGTTCACAAATAAAAAAAAAAATTAAAAGAAATATACAGAAAGTTTTTCTTTACATAGTGATATAATACAGTGGTCCCTCGGTTTTCGCGCATCTCCAAACTCAAACATTTATGTAAGTGTATTTTCTTAAGTGCTGTTGCAAGTGTATTTTTGGGAGTCTGAAATAGACTAACCTACGTGACATTATTTCTTAAGGAAGTAAATTCATTTGGTAATGGCACTTGAGCAGCATTCTGGAACAAATTTTCGGCGAAAACCGAGGGACCACTGTACTGGAATATGAGCCAAGAGAAAGTACATACTGTATGTGAAATTACCACTGTAATGTAAACAAAAATATTATACACTGAAGGTGAGACACCAGAAGCATAGCTCAGCTCCTGTAGCAAAAAAGAGTTTTTTTTTTTTCAACAAGTCGGCCGTCTCCCACTGAGGCAGGGTGACCCAAAAAGAAAGAAAATCCCCAAAAAGAAAATACTTTCATCATCATTCAACACTTTCACCACACTCATACATAATCACTGTCTTTGCAGAGGAGCTCAGATACGACAGCTGAGAATTGTCCCTCCCAGCTGTCACTATCCCAGACCCTCCTTTAAAGTGCAGGCATTGTACTTCCCATTTCCAGGACTCAAGTCCAACTAAATCAATTAACTGGTTTCCCTGAATCCCTTCACAAAATGTTACCCTGCTCACACTCAACAGATCGTCATGTCCCAAAACCATTCGTCTCCATTCACTCCTATCTAACACGCTCACACATGCTTGCTGGAAGTCCAAGCCCTCGCCCACAAAACCTCCTTTACCCCTTCCCTCCAACCTTTTCTAGGACGACCCCTACCCGCCTTCCTTCCCCTACAGATTTATACGCTCTCCAAGTCATTCTACTTTGATCCATTCTTTCTAAATGACCAAACCACCTCAACAACCCCTCTTCAGCCCTCTGACAAATACTTTTAGTAACTCCACACCTTCTCCTAATTTCCACATTCGAATTTTCTGCATAATATTTACACCACACATTGCCCTTAGACAGGACATCTCCACTACCTCCAGCCTCCTCCTCGCTGCAGCATTTGCAACCCATGCTTCACACCCATATAAGAGTGTTGGTACCACTATACTTTCGTACATTCCCTTCTTTGCCTCCATGGATAACGTTTTTGTCTCCACAGATACCTCAACGCACCACTCACCTTTTTCCTTCATCAATTCTATGGTTAACCTCATCCTTCATAAACCCATCCGCTAACATGTCAACTCCCAAATATCTGAAAACATTTACTTCTTCCATAATCCTCTCTCCAATGTGATATCCAATTTTTCTTTATTTAAATCGTTTGATACCCTCATCACCTTACTCTTATCTATGTTCACTTTTAACTTTCTACCTTTACACACTCTCCCAAACTCGTCCACTAACCTTTGCAACTTTTCTTTAGAATCTCCCATAAGCACAGTATCATCAGCAAAAAGTAACTGTGTCAACTCCCATTTTGCATTTAATTCTCCATAATTTAATCCCACCCTCTCCCCAACACCCTAGCATTTACTTCTTTTACAACCCCATCTATAAATATATTAAACAACCATGGTGACATTACAAATCCCTGTCTAAGACCTACTTTTACCGGGAAGTACTCTCCCTCTCTCCTACACACCCTAACCTGAGCCTCACTATCCTCATAAAAACTCTTTACAGCCTTCAGTAACTTACTACCTATTCCATACACTTGCAACATTTGCCACATTGCTCCCTATCCACTCTATCGTATGCCTTTTCTAAATCCATAAATGCAATAAAAACTTCTCTACCTTTATCTAAATACTGTTCACATATATGCTTCACTGTAAACACTTGATCTACACATCCCCTACCCACTCTAAAGCCTCCTTGCTCATCTGCAATCCTACTCTATGTCTTGCCTCTAATTCTTTCAATAATAACCCTGCCATACACTTTACCTGGTATACTCAGTAAACTTATTCCCCTATAATTTTTACACTCTCTTTTATCCCCCTTCCCTTTATATAAAGGAACTATACATGCTCTCTGCGAATCCCTAGGTACCTTCCCCTCTTATATACATTTATTAAACAAAAATACCACCCACTCCAGCACTATATCCTCCCCTGCTTTTAACATTTCTGTCATGATCCCATCAATTCCAGCTGCTTTACCCCCTTTTATTCTACGTAATGCCTCACGCACCTCCCCCCACACTCACATCCTTCTCTTCTTCACTCCTAAACGATGTTGTACCTCCCTGGCCAGTACATGAAATTACCGCCTCCCTTTTTTCATCGGCATTTAAAAGTTCCTCAAAATATTCCCGCCATCTACCCAGCTCCCCATCTACTAACTCCCCTACTCTGTTTTTAATTGACAAATCCATTCGTTCCCTAGGCTTTCTTACCTTGTTTATCTCACTCCAAATTTTTTTCTTTTTTTTCAGCAAAATTTCTTGACAGAGCCTCTCCCATTCTTTCATCTGCTCTTCTTTTGCACTCTCTCATCACTCTCTTCACCTTTCTTTTACTCTCCATATACTCTGCTCTTCTATTAACACTTCTGTTTTGTAAAACCTCTCATAAGCTACCTTTTTCTCTTTATCACACCTTTACTTCTTCATTCCACCACTCACTCTTCTTTCCTCCTGCACCCACCCTCCTATAGCCACAAACTTCTGCCCCACATTCTAATACTGCATTTTTAAAACTATCCCAACTCTCTTCAACCCCCCCCACTACTCATACTTGCACTAGCCCACCTTTCTGCCAATAGTTGCTTATATCTCACCCTAACTTCCTCCTCCCTTAGTTTATACACTTTTACTCTCTCTTATTTGCTGTTGCCATTTTCTTTTTGTCCCATCTACCTTTTACTCTAACTGTAGCTACAACCAAATAATGATCTGATATATCTGTTGCCCCTCTATAAACATGTACATCCTGAAGCCTACCCATCAACCTTTTATCCACCAATACATAATCCAACAAACTACTTTCCTTACGTGCTATATCATACCTTGTATATTTATTTATCCTCTTTTTCATAAAATATGTATTACTTATTACCAAACCTCTTTCTACACATAGCTCAATTAATGGTTCCCCATTTACATTTACCCCTGGCACCCCAAATTTACCTACTACTCCCTCCACAACATTTTTACCCACTTTAGCATTAAGATCCCCAACCACAATTACTCTCTCACTTGGTTCAAAACTCCCCACACACTCACTCAACATTTCCCAAATTGTCTCTCTCTCCTCTACACTTCTCTCTTCTCCAGGTGTATAAACACTTACTATAACCCACTTTTCACATCCAACCTTTATTACTCCACATAATCCTTGAATTTATACATTTATATTCCTTCTTTACCTGCCATAACTGATTATTCAACATTATTGCCACTCCTTCTTTAGCTCTAACTCTATTTGAAACCCCTGACCTAATCCCATTTATTTCTCCCCACTGAAACTCTCCTACCCCCTTCAGCTTTGTCTCACTTAAAGCCAGGACATCCAGCTTCTTTTCATTCATAACATCTACAATCATCTCTTTCTTATCATTCGCACAACATCCACGCACATTCAAACATCCCACTTTGACGGTTTTCTTCTTTTTCTTCTTAGTAAGCTATACAGGAAAAGGGGTTACTAGCCCATTGTTCCCGGCATTTTAGTTGACTTTTACAACACGCATGGCTTACGGAGGAAAGATTCTTATTCCACTTCCCCATGGATATGAAAGGAAAAGCAATAAGAACAAGAACTATTAAGATAAAATCAAAGAAAACTCAGATGAGTGTGTATACATACATAAATGTGTACATGTTTGCGTAGCGTGACCTAAGTGTAAGTAGAAGTAGCAAGACGTACCTGAAATATTGCATGTTTATGAGACAGAAAAAAGACACAAGCAATCCTACCATCATGTAAAACAGTTTCAGGTTTCTGTTTCACAGTCACCTGGCAGGATGGTAGTACCTCCCTGGGTGGTTGCTGTCTACCAACCTACTATGATCAAATTCAAATTCCATCCCAGATTTAAATGGGGTACTGGTCAATACCTGCATAACATTACCACATACCTTTGAATAAATATTTAACTTCTGATTTGCTTTCTCCAATTCCTCTTGAAGTTTAAAGCTACTCTCCCTTAGATTCTTCATTTCAACCTCAGCTTTGGCAAGGGCTTCTTTATCGCTGGTCATGTGCTCTAAGAAGGTTCCTCTTTCAGTAAGATCACTCTGTAAAGGCAAAAAAATAATACGTATACAGATTAAATAAATTAAGAGGGTTGGCAGAGTTACATTTTAATATTTAATGGATACAGCAAATTATATATTTTCAGCCATTAGTTGACTCTGTCCATAAGATGAAGGAATATGCAATGAAAGTGTATGAAGTTATGACATTCTTCCTAATCCCCCATCTTTATAGAGGAGACATCCAGAGTCATCAAGTCTTCCAACACAAGTTGTACTCATTGGCAATGTTGATTTCCTACCTGTAAAGTAATGTGCTTGAGGGAATATTACACACACAACCCGCACATAGAAGAGAGGAGCTTACGACGACGTTTCAGTCCGACTTGGACCATTTACAAAGTCACACTAACACAAAGAACAGGTAGTGTGACTTTGTAAATGGTCCAAGTCGGACCGAAACGTCGTCGTAAGCCCCTCTCTTCTATGTGCGGGTTGTGTGTGTATTGTTCTAGTCACGGTATTGTGCCTTTATTTTTTTGTTATTTGTGCTTGAGGGAATCTTTCAGATGTAGTTATTTTAGTATGAAGAAATAGAAGAGACAAAATAATGAATCAGAGGATAAGATGATCATCATAGATCTTGGTTAAACCTGATGATTTCATAATCCTACCCGCCTAGCACATTCCTTATGTCATAATTTACTACATGATAAATTAGGACTCAATAGAGGGTTTCATGAAGGCCACCTGTAACACAGCCAGGTACGAAGCAGATTCCCCACTTAAAACAGAAATGAGTTCCTGACAACTATTCAGTACGTACTCAACTCTATACTACTATCACCTCTATCCTGGCAAAGAGAAAAGAAATCAAGGTGTTGACATGTTTGCCAAAAATAGATCGAAAACAGCGTATGAGATTGAGAAGTTGTTGACGGTGTGGATCAATGAAAAACAGATAGCGGGTGATAGTGTTTCCACGGCGATAATTTGTGAAAAGGCAAGGCAGTTGCATGCAGATCTTGTCAAGACAATGCCTGGAACCAGTGCTGATGCGAGTGATTTTAAGGCCAGCAAAGGCTGGTTTGACAGATTTAGGAAACGTAGTGGCATACACAGTGTTGAAAGGCATGGTAAGGCAGCCAGTTCAGACAAACGTGTAGATGAAAAATTTGTGTCTGAATTTAAGGGGTTTGTAGACACTGAAGAATTCAAACCCCAAAAGTGTTTAATTGTGATGAAACAGGCCTCTTTGGAAGAAAATGACAAAGAGGACCTACATTACAGAGGAGGAAAAGGCACTGCCAGGACACAAGCCTATGAAAGACAGGATAACTCTCATGTTGTGTAGTAATGCTAGTGGGGATTTTAAAATGAAGCCTTTACTGGTGTATCACTCTGAAAATCCCAGAGTGTTCAAAAAACACAGTGTGAACAAGAATAATTTGTGTGTCTTGTGGAAGGCTAACACCAAGGCATGGGTCACAAAGGCAATTTTCCTGAAATGGCTCACTGGAGTGTTTGGCCCCAGTGTGAAGAAATACCTCCTGGAACAGAAATTGGGACTCAAGTGCCTCCTGCTACTGGACAATGCTCCTGCTCATCCTCACAACTTGGAAGACTATTTGTCTGAGAACTTCAGTTTTATAAAAGTGAAGTTCTTGCCTCCTAACACCACTCCTCTCCTCCAGCCCATGGACCAGCAGGTCATTTCTAACTTCAAGAAACTCTACACCAAAGCAATGTTTCAAAAGTGCTTTGACGTGACCTCAGACACTAATTTGACCCTAAGAGAGTTCTGGAAAGATCACTTCAGTATCCTCCATTGCATAGGCCTTATAGGTAAGGCTTGGGAGGGAGTGACTTCCAGGACTTTGAACTCTGCTTGGAGACTACTGTGGCCAGATTGTGTTGAAAAGAGGGATTTTGAAGGATTTGAGGCTGACCCTGACCCTGACGACCCTGTGCCTGTTGTGGAAGATATTGTGGAATTGGGCAAGTCCCTGGGGTTGGAGGTGAGTGGTGAGGATGTGGAAGAGTTGGTGGAGGACCACAGGATAGACCTAACCACTCAAGAGCTGCAAGAGCTTCATCTCCAACAGCATCAGACCACAGTAGAGGAAATTCATTCACAGGAGGAGGAAGATGGGCAGGGTGAGGTGCTTTCTTCACGGATTAAGGAAATGTTTCCAAAGTGGAACGATGTGCAAAGTTTCGTTGAAGAATTTCACCCTGAGCAAGCTGAAGCAAGCCACATGTGCAACTTGTTCAATGACAAAACCTTGTCCCACTTCAGGAAAATGTTAAAGATATGCCAGAAACAGAGGACTCTAGACAGTTATTTTTCTAGACAGCTGTCTAGTGACTCTCAAGCTGGTCCTAGTGGGATTAAAAGACAAAGAAGGGAAGTAACCCCAGAGAGGGACTTGTTACCTGAAGTCCTTATGGAGGGGGATTCCCCTTCCAAACACTAAGCCCTCACCCTGTCCTACTCCCTATCTTCCAGATGCCAGCAAGTCTCTTCAATAAAGGTAAGTAAATGTTATTTTAAATGTTTAATTATAAATTTATTATACTTTATATATATTTATAATTGTTTTTTTTTTATTATTAACACATCGGCCGATTCCCACCAAGGCAGGGTGGCCCGAAAAAGAAAAACTTTCATCATCATTCACTCCATCACTGTCTTGCCAGAGGGGTGCTTTACACTACAGTTATAAAACTGCAACATTAACACCCCTCCTTCAGAGTGCAGACACTGTACTTCCCATCTCCAGGACTCAAGTCTGGCCTGCCGGTTTCCCTGAATCCCTTCATAAATGTTACTTTGCTCACACTCCAACAGCACATCAAGTATTAAAAACCATTTGTCTCCATTCACTCCTATCAAATACGCTCACACATGCTTGCTGGAAGTCCAAGCCCCTCGCACATAAAACGTCCTTTACCACCTCCCTCCAACCTTTCCTAGGCCGACTCCTACCCCACCTTCCCTCCACTACAGATTTATACACTCTCGAAGTTATTCTGTCTCGTTCCATTCTCTCTACATGTCCGAACCACCTCAACAACCCCTACTCAGCTCTCTGGATAATAGTTTTGGTAATCCCGCACCTCCTCCTAATTTCCAAACTCCAAATTCTCTGCATTATATTCACACCACACATTGACCTCAGACATGACATCTCCACTGCCTCCAGCCTTCTCCTCGTTGCAACATTCATCACCCATGCTTCACACCCATATAAGAGTGTTGGTATAACTATACTCTCATACATTCCCTTCTTTACTTCCATGGACAAAGTTCTTTGTCTCCACAGACTCCGAAGTGCTCCACTCACCCTTTTTCCCTCATCAATTCTATGATTCACCTCATCCTTCATAGACCCATCTGCTGACATGTCCACTCCCAAATATCTGAATACATTCACCTCCTCCATACTCTCTCCCTCCAATCTGATATCCAATCTTCCGTCACCTAATCTTTTTATCCTCATCACCTTACTCTTTCCTATATTCACTTTCAATTTTCTTCTTTTACACACCCTACCAAATTCATCCACCAACCTCTGCAACTTCTCTTCAGAATCTCCCAAAAGCACAGTGTCATCAGCAAAAAGCAACTGTGACAACTCCCACTTTGTATTTAATTCTTTATCTTTTAACCCCACACCTCTTGCCAAGACCCTCACATTCACTTCTCTTACAACCCCATCTATAAATATATTGAACAACCACGGTGACATCACACATCCTTGTCTAAGGCCCACTTTTACTGGGAAATAGTCCCCTTCCCTCCTACACACTCTAACTTGAGCCTCACTATCCTCATAAAAACTCTTCACTGCTTTCAGTAACCTACCTCCTATTCCATACACCTGCAACATCTGCCACATTGCCCCCCTATCCACCCTATCATACGCCTTTTCCAAATCCATAAATGCCACAAAAACCTCTTTACCCTTATCCAAATACTGTTCACATATATGTTTCACTGTAAACACTTAGTCTACACACCCCCTACCTTTCCTAAAGCCCCCTTGTTCATCTGCTATCCTGCTTTCTGTCTTACTCTTAATTCTTTCAATAATAACTCTACCATACACTTTACCAGGTACACTCAACAGACTTCTTCTTCTTTCTTTCAACAAATCGGCCGCTTCCCACCAAGGCGGGGTGGCCCAAAGAGAAAAACAAAAGTTTCTCTTTTTAACTTTAGTAATGTATACAGGAGAAGGGGTTACTAGCCCCTTGCTCCCGGCATTTTAGTCGACTCTTACGACACACATGGCTTACGGAGGAAGAATTCTGTTCCACTTCCCCATGGAGATAAGAGGAAATAAGAACAAGAACTAGTAAGAAATTGGAAGAAAACCCAGAGGGGTGTGTATATATATGCTTGTACATGAATGTGTAATGTGACCTAAGTGTAAGTAGAAGAAACAAGACATGCCTGAAATCTTGCATGTTTATGAGACAGAAAAAAGACACCAGCAATCCTACCATCATGTAAAACAATTACAGGCTTTCGTTTGACTCAACAGACTTATCCCCCTATAATTTTTGCACTCTCTTTTGTCCCCTTTGCCTTTATACAAAGGAACAATACACGCTCTCTGCCAATCCCTAGGTACCTTACCCTCTTCCATACATTATTAAAACAGACCTGAATAATTATAGACCAATTTCTAATTTACCATTGCTTTCTAAAATCTTCGAAAAATTAATTCATAGACAAATCTATTCCTATCTCGTCTCACACAATGTACTCAACCCCTGTCAATTTGGATTCAGAACAACCAAGAGCACAAACGATGCTATTACGCACATGTTGGAGTTAATATATACAGCACTTGAGAAAAAAGAATTCCCACTGGGAATCTTCATTGATCTACGCAAAGCTTTTGATACAGTCGACCATGATTTACTGCTCACAAAATTAGCACACTATGGTATAAGGGGGCACCCACTCAACTACCTAAAGTCATACCTCACCAACAGAAGCCAATACGTGTACACAAATGGAGCGAACTCTTCCACACAACAAATTACAGTCGGAGTCCCTCAAGGAAGTGTCCTGAGGCCACTCCTATTCCTCATTTACATAAATGACCTACCGAATGCATCACAACTACTCAAACCCATTTTATTTGCAGATGACACAACATATGTCTTCTCTCACCCAAATCCAGTTATACTGGCCAACACTGTTAATGCCGAATTACAGAAAATATCAACATGGATGACGACTAACAAACTTACTCTCAATACTGACAAGACCTACTTCATACAGTTTGGAAGCAAAGCCACAAATGTTCCACTTAACATAACACTCAATGGTACACCCATCACAAGACTCACAGAGGGAAAATTCCTAGGAATCCACCTTGACAGTAGCCTTAAGGGGCAGTAACACCTGTCTCCGAGCGCGAATAAAAAAAAAAAATCGAAAAATTATGAAAATTGAGTTAATCTTATAGAAAAATAGCTTAACTCTCTGGCTACACAATGGTACAAGACTCAATGTAATACGACGTTTCTAGAAGGAATTATAGTCATTTATATCATGTATGGTGACGGCGATGTGCGCAGCTCGCCTGCTCTCAGCCCGTATATTTTTAGAATTTTTTTCCATTTTTTTTCTTTACTGTTTCGTGTATTATTCATTCTAATGGTGTAATTTACGATTTGGCATCATATGAGAGTGGGCGGAGCTTATACGTAGTCTACCAGCCAATCAGGAACGATCTGGGAATATTTGCTGACGTCAGCAGAATTCCCACTCTGAGAGCACCATATATTAATAATAATAATAATAATTTTTATTTCAATTATTTCATTATTATGCTAATATCAATTCTACGGCTTATTTATCTATCACAATTGATCTAATATGAAATAATAAACACTATAAATAACATGTAAACATGTTATATGCTCCAACATGAATAAAAATGAGCTCTAATATAGTGCGGTCTCTATCAGCAATATGAGTATAAAAATGATTCCCCTTCCCATAACATTTTCTTTGGCCTGTGAGTAAGAGAAAATGGTGTGTAGAGGCTAACTACACTAAAACATTAGTTTTACAAAGAAAACATTGAAACACAAGTGATTTTTTCGAAAAAAAAAAAAAAATTCCCGAGGCGGGTGGCCGGCGCCGCTCCAGGCACTTTCCAGGCGAATATCTCGGAAGTAAGTTATTGACTTATTTTACTTTGTGAAGTTTTTACTGTTTGATTAAATGAAATAATATTCACAGGAATGGTAAAAATATGATTGTTCTTATTTTTAAGAATGCACTTTTGTAAATATTCCAAATATTTTGGGATTTATTTGGGATTAAAGGGCATATTTTTTTTCAACATTCAAACAGTTACATGCTTTATTTTTTTGTGGAATAAAGATAAGATGTTTACAGGAAAGTACATCGTCAAAAAATCGTACAGTGGTACCTCGACTTACGATGGTCCCCAAACACACCCTTTTATGTAAGTTTATTTTTTTAAATGCTTTTGTAAGTGTACTTTTAGGGGTCTAAACAGACTAGTCTATTTTACATTATTTCTTAAGGAGATAAATTCATTTGGTAATGGCACTTGAACAGCATTCTGGAATGAAAAAATATCGTAAGTCGAGGTACCACTGTATTAGCATTGTTCTTTCGGTACCAAGTCTCAAAACAACCTTACGTAGTGACATATAGGATCGGGATCCTGCCAAACGTCCTGACATGAGATTTTCAGTAAATATTTTTTTTTTCAGTTGTTGTTTGGACTATCTTATTGAATATTTTTTAAAACATACTGAGTGAACACTTCTATGTGTAAAAAAAAAATGAAAGAAATTCGACGAACAGAAAAAAAAAAAAAATTGACGCTCGGAGACAGGTGTTACTGCCCCTTAAATTCCAAACACATATACAACAAATTTCCAAGAAAATCTCGAAGACAGTAGGCATATTATCAAAGATACGCTATTATGTACCTCAATCAGCTCTCCTTGCACTATATCATTCACTTATCTACCCGTATCTCACCTATGGAATCTGTGCATGGGGATCAACAACGTTAAATCACCTTAGACCACTCATAACACAACAAAAGGCCGCAGTCAGAATGATAACAAATTCCCACTCTAGACAGCATACTCCACCAATATTCAAAAGTCTCAAACTACTCACCGTAAAGAACATTCATACTTACTCTTGTGCCTACTACATATATAAAACTTTACACTCTAATATAAACCCTCTGCTCAAAACTCTCCTCACCAACTTTAATAGGACCCATGACCACAACACAAGACACAGATCACTTTTTGATATACCCCGTGTTCATATCAACCTATGTAAAAATTCTATGCACATAAAGGGCCCCAGAATCTGGAATTCATTACCAGTAAATATTAAGATAATCTTGTCTGAAAATCAATTTAAGACTCAACTCAAAACCACCTACTCACCCAAAACTAAATGATCATACTATAAACTACTTTGAAAAATGCTCATTATTACTTTCCTATACGATAATCTCAATTTTTAATAATATGTTACTATTATGTTACCCCCTACTCATATTATAAGTTAATGTCAAAAATGCTCAATGTTATTTTCCTTAAGATAATCTCAATTCCATATTATCATTCAAGAATCTTAACACCTGTAACAATCTAATATCTAATATCATTATATAATAATTTAAACAGTAAAATTTCATCATATTGTAATTTTGAAAATAATTTTTAACTAGAATAAACTCAATAAATTTCTCTAATATTAAGTACATAGTTTTTAAGGACTAGAATAAGCTGCCCCTAATGCCATGGCATGTCAGTGGCTCTCCTTGCACTCAATTTACATTGTAACTACCGATACCTATGTAATCTACAATCTGCAATGAAATAAAATAGCAATAGCACTAACCACTCCAAAACTATATCCCCACCTGCTTTTAACATTTCTATCTTTATCCCATCAATCCCAGCTGCCTTACCCCCTTTCATTCTACCCACTGCCTCACGAACTTCAGCCACACTCACAACTGGCTCTTCCACACTCCTACAAGATGTTATTCCTCTTTGCCCTATACACGAAATCACAGCTTCCCTGTCTTCATCAACATTTAACAACTCATCAAAATATTCCCTCCATCTTCCAGATACCTCTAACTCTCCATTTAATAACTCTCCTCTCCTATTTTTAACTGTCAAATCCATTTGTTCCCTAGGCTTCCTCAACTTATTAATCTCACTCCAAAACTTTTTCTTATTTTCAACAAAATTTGTTGATAACATCTCACCCACTCTCTCATTTGCTCTTTTTACATTGCTTCACCACTCTCTTAACCTCTCTTTTTCTCTCCATATACTCTTCCCTCCTTGCATCACTTCTACTTTGTAAAAACCTCTCATATGCTAACTTTTTCTCCCTTACTACTCTCTTTACATCATCATTCCACCAATCGCTCTTCTTCCCTCCCGCACCCACTCGCCTGTAACCACAAACTTCTGCTGAACACTCTAACACTACATTTTTAAATCTACCCCATACATCTTCGACCCCATTGCCTACACTCTCACTAGCCCATCTATCCTCCAATAGTTGTTTATATCTTACCCTAACTGCCTCCTCTTTTAGTTTTGTGTATGTAAAAGTATAGTTAATCTTTACAAAATTAATTTTTTTGTGAATATTTTTGGGTGTCTGGAACGGATTAATTGTACTTACATTATTTTTTTATGGGAAATAAGGGTTCGACTTTTGAACAATTCAAGTTAAGGTCTAGCTCCTGGAATGGATTATGACCAAAAGTCAGGGGTCCACTGTATCTTGTTTCTTCTTCTTTCTTTCAACAAACTGGCCGTATCCCACCAAAGCAGGGTGGCCTAAAAAGAATAACGAAAGTTTTTCTTTTACTTTAGTAATATATACAGGAGAAGGGGTTACTAGCCTCCTGCTCCTGGCATTTTAGTCTCCTCTTAAGACACGCATAGCTTACAGAGGAAAAATTCTGTTCCACTTTCCCATGGAGATAAGAGGAAATAAGCGAGGACAAGAACTAGTAAGAAACATAGAAGAAAACCCAGAGGGGTGTGTATATATATGCTTGTACATGCATGTGTAGTGAGACCTAAGTGTAAGTAAAAGTAGCAAGACATACCTGAAACCTTGCATATTTATGAGACAGAAAAGACACCAGCAATCCTACCATCATGTAAAACAATTACAGGCTTCCATTTTACACTCACTTGGCAGGACAGTATTACCACCCTTGGCAGATGCTGTCTATCAACCTACTACCTTTGATATCTTGTTTCATTTACAATAAACCCACCCATAATGTGTGGGTTATGTTATGGAAAATTGGTGCATAATGTAAAACAGCATAAAGTGAAGTGAAGAACATTTGGGAAAAATAGATTTATGCTTTAGACATCTCCAAATTTCCTAATTATTTTACTACCACATTAATAATGTTAAGATTTTTGCACATTAAAATTTTTAATTGCTTCTTTCTTTCTTTCAAGACGTCGGCCGTTTCCCACCGAAGCAGGGTGGCCCAAAAGAAAAAACGAAAGTTTCTCCTTTTACATTTAGTAATATATACAGGAGAAGGGGTTACTAGCCCCTTGCACCCGGCATTTTAGTCGCCTCTTACGACACGCATGGCTTACGGAGGAAGAATTCTGTTCCACTTCCCCATGGAGATAAGAGGAAATAAGAACAAGAGCTAGTAAGAAAATAGAAGAAAACCCAGAGGGGTGTGTGTATATACATATGCTTGTACATGAATGTGTAGTGTGACCTAAGTGTAAGTAGAAGTAACAAGACATACCTGAAATCTTGCATGTTTATGAGACAGAAAAAAGACACCAGCAATCCTACCATCATGTAAAACAATTACAGGCTTCCGTTTTACACTCATTTGGCAAGACGGTAGTACCTCCCTGGGTGGTTGCTGTCTACCAACCTACTACCTAGGATAAATTAGAAATATTCACACAAAATTGCACTGTGAAGTGTTACAAAAGTTTACTGTATAATTTTTAACAATAAGACTAAAAACATTGCATAGTACTCAGATGAGCCCCTTGCTCTTTCCTTCCCTTTTTTTCCCTTCTTCCCATTCCGTCTTCTATTCCCTTACTTTCCTCCCTCCCCCTCTCCCATTAACTTCCACTCTCTTTCTCATCATATCTGATATAATACACTATAGATCTCTAGGACCCAAGTCTGGCTAACTGGTTTCCCTGAATCCCTTTACAAAATATTACCTTGTAAATAACAAAAAAGGCACAATACCGTGACTGGAACAATACACACACAACCCGCACATATAAAAAGAGAGGAGCTTATGACGACGTTTCGGCCCGACTTGGACCATTTACAAAGTCACACTAATACACAGAACAGGTGGAAGGAGTATATATAGGCAGGCAGACAGGGGGAGGGTACAAGAGAGTGGGGTAATAATGGAGGTAGTAGTGGAAGTGGTAGTAGTAGTAGTGGAGACAGTCATATTCTAGGAAAGGAGCACTGCAAAGAAGCTGGCGGCCCGCATCGGTGGGACGAGAACACAGAGGGAGGAAAAGGCGAATAAAATAAAGAAGGACAAATACAAGGCAAAAGAAAAGAAAGAAAAGAAAACCCATAGGAGAAAAAGGAGAAGGGGAAGAGATGAAAAGGGAAGGAATCAGGTTAAGTCACGGGTGTTCTGAAGTTTGGAGCATTTAACAATGTAATGGGAGAGGAAAGCATCAACAGAGACAAAGCCAGGGCTAAGATTCATACAGGGAAAGTTGTGTATAAGGGAGGATTCAACCAGGCGGCGACTATGAAAGTTGGACGTAGGGTAGACAGTTTTAGCAGAAGACCAATCAATAGAATGACTGTGATCTCTGACATGACAGAAAAGAGCATTATTAGTGTCGGCAAGCCTAACACTATTTTTGTGCTCCCTGAGTCTGTCAGAAAGAGATCGGCCAGTTTCTCCGAAGTACTGAAGAGGACAGGAGGAGCAAGAAATAGAGTAGACACCAGGAGAATCTGTAGAGGGAGGGGAGGTATGAACTAGATTAGTGCGAAGAGTGTTAGTCTGACGAAAGGTAAGTTTGATGTCTAAGGAACGGAGAGAGTTGCTGAGATTAAAGAGACCAGAGATGTAGGGAAGGCAGAGGACTGGAGAGTTCCCAGGAGTAGAGGGTTTAGGAGAGAAGAAAGTCCATTTGGCACGAGAGAAAGCAGAGTCTATGAAATGGGAAGGGTAGCCAAGGCGGGAAAATGAATTATGAAGAGTGGAAATTTCTGCTTCAAGGAACTGAGGATCACAAATGCTGAGAGCACGGAGAAAGAGGGAGATAAGAACACTTTTCTTGACAGAGGAGGCATGATAAGAGAAGTAATGAATGTACATGCCACTGTGCATAGGCTTGCGGTACACGGAGAAGGCAAAACCTGTAACTGAGCGGTGAACATGAACATCAAGGAAAGGAAGCAAAGAATTAGATTCCCAATCAGCTTTAAACTTAATGGAAGGGGCAAGATTATTAAGAGCATCAAGAAAAGGTTGGAAGAGACTTAAGTCATGAGGCCAAAGAGCAAAGATGTCATCTACATAGCGGAGCCAGAGTGAAGGACGTACATCAATAGTGGGAAGAAGGACAGTCTCGAAGTATTCCATGTAAAGATTAGCAAGAACAGGAGATAGAGGAGAGCCCATAGCGACACCAAAGGTTTGATAATAATATTTACCTTGAAAAGAAAAGGAGTTAGAGTCCACACAAAGGCGGATAAGATCAAGAAAGACATCAGTAGGTATAGGGAGATGATGTAACCCTACATTGGCCTTCTCTCTGAGAAAATTAAGAACATCATCCAGAGGGACATTAGTGAAGAGGAACTCAACATCAAGACTAAGCATCTTACAGGTCGGGAGAGAGCGAACCCGTTCGATGAAGTCTTGAGAGTGACGAAGGTGGGCAGGAGAAAAAGTACCAAGAAAGGGAGTGAGGGTTTTGGCTAGCCAGGAAGCAAGAGAATAAGAGACAGAACCTCTAGAAGATATGATGGGACGCAGAGGAATATCAGGTTTGTGAGTTTTGGGAAGGCCATAGAAATAGGGCAGAGAGGGACAGATGACACGAAAACGTTGAACAAGGTTAAAGTCAGAAGGACAGAGGTCGGAGAGAGTCTTAAGTTTCTTGTTGAAAGTTCTCTTGATGCGATCAAGAGGGTTGGAAACGAGAGGAGTGTAGGTATGTGAGTCAGAGAGCAGGACATCAGCTTTACGGAGGTAATCATCTCCCTATACCTACTGATGTCTTTCTTGATCTTATCCGCCTTTGTGTGGACTCTAACTCCTTTTCTTTTCAAGGTAAATATTATTATCAAACCTTTGGTGTCGCTATGGGCTCTCCTCTATCTCCTGTTCTTGCTAATCTTTACATGGAATACTTCAAGACTGTCCTTCTTCCCACTATTGATGTACGTCCTTCACTCTGGCTCCGCTATGTAGATGACATCTTTGCTCTTTGGCCTCATGACTTAAGTCTCTTCCAACCTTTTCTTGATGCTCTTAATAATCTTGCCCCTTCCATTAAGTTTAAAGCTGATTGGGAATCTAATTCTTTGCTTCCTTTCCTTGATGTTCATGTCCACCGCTCCATTACAGGTTTTGCCTTCTCTGTGTACCGCAAGCCTATGCACAGTGGCATTTACATTCATTACTTCTCTTATCATGCCTCCTCTGTCAAGAAAAGTGTTTTTATCTCCCTCTTTCTCCGTGCTCTCCGCATTTGTGATCCTCAGTTCCTTGAAGCAGAAATTTCCACTCTTCATAATTCATTTTCCTGCCTTGGCTACCCTTCCCATTTCATAGACTCTGCTTTCTCTCGTGCCAAATGGACTTTCTTCTCTCCTAAACCCTCTACTCCTGGGAACTCTCCAGTCCTCTGCCTTCCCTACATCTCTGGTCTCTCTAATCTCAGCAACTCTCTCCATTCCTTAGACATCAAACTTACCTTTCGTCAGACTAACACTCTTCGCACTAATCTAGTTCATACCTCCCCTCCCTCTACAGATTCTCCTGGTGTCCACTCTATTTCTTGCTCCTCCTGTCCTCTTCAGTACTTCGGAGAAACTGGCCGATCTCTTTCTGACAGACTCAGGGAGCACAAAAATAGTGTTAGGCTTGCCGACACTAATAATGCTCTTTTCTGTCATGTCAGAGATCACAGTCATCCTATTGATTGGTCTTCTGCTAAAACTGTCTACCCTACGTCCAACTTTCATAGTCGCCGCCTGGTTGAATCCTCCCTTATACACAACTTTCCCTGTATGAATCTTAGCCCTGGCTTTGTCTCTGTTGATGCTTTCCTCTCCCATTACATTGTTAAATGCTCCAAACTTCAGAACACCCGTGACTTAACCTGATTCCTTCCCCTTTCATCTCTTCCCCCTTCTCCTTTTTCTCCTATGGGTTTTCTTTTCTTTCTTTTCTTTTGCCTTGTATTTGTCCTTCTTTATTTTATTCGCCTTTTCCTCCCTCTGTGTTCTCGTCCCACCCATGCGGGCCGCCAGCTTCTTTGCAGTGCTCCTTTCCTAGAATATGACTGTCTCCACTACTACTACTACCACTTCCACTACTACCTCCATTATTACCCCACTCTTTTGTACCCTCCCCCTGTCTGCCTGCCTATATATACTCCTTCCACCTGTTCTGTGTGTTAGTGTGACTTTGTAAATGGTCCAAGTCGGGCCGAAACGTCGTCATAAGCTCCTCTCTTTTTATATGTGCGGGTTGTGTGTGTATATTACAGTGGACCCCTGAGTTTCGTAAACCCCGGAAATCGTACATTTATGTAAGTATAATATTGTAAGTGCTTGTGGAAAAGTATTTTTGGGGGTCTGAAATAGACTAACCTACGTGACATTTTTCCTTAAGGGAGTAAATTCGTTCGGTAATGGCACTTGAGCAGACTTCAGGAGTAAAGTTTTTACGAAACTCGGGGGTCCACTGTACCTTGTAAGAATGAAATTTGTAGGTAGTAGGTTGGTAGACAGCAACCACCCAGGGAGGCACTACCGTCATGCCAAGTGAGTGTAAAACAAAAGCCTGTAATTGTTTTAGATGATGGTAGGATTGCTGGTGTCTTTTTTCTGTCTCATAAACATACACGATTTCAGGTATGTCTTGTTACTTCTACTTACATTTAGGTCACACTACACATCCATGTACAAGCATATATATACACACCCCTCTGGGTTTTCTTCTATTTTCTTTCCAGTTTTTGTTCTTATTTCCTCTTATCTCCATGGGGAAGTGGAACAGAATTCTTCCTCCGTAAGCCATGCGTGTCATAAGAGGCGACTAAAATGCCGGGAGCAAGGGGCTAATAACCCCTTCTCCTGTATATATTACTAAATGTAAAAGGAGAAACTTTCGTTTTTCCTTTTGGGCCACCCCACTTCAGTGGGAAACGGCCGACGTGCTGAAAGAAAGAAGAAAAAGAGAAACTTTTATTTTTCTCTTTGGGCCACCCCGCCTTGGTGGGAAACGGCCGATTTGTTGAAAGAAGAAGAAGAATGAAATTAACAAACATCATGAATAATGGTTATGTAGGAGCTGCCTATGATGATTGAAGTAGTGCCTGTAATATATTTTGAGAAAACATTAAACACATAAAAAACTCAAATAAATTTATAAGATAAATAAATACTTACTTGTAAAGCAGATTCTAAGTGTGCAATTTGGGTTTTTAATGACTCATTTTCTGCTGCAAGTCCTCGCTGTTCGATATTTCTATTAAGAATTGTTAGTTGCTCATTTTCCTTTTGAAGCTGCTCATTTTCCTTCTGAAAATAAGTACACAGTGTAATGCTTAAAAATTGCCTGTCCATCCATTCAGGCACTGACAAGTCACAAGGTGCTATGGGGTTAAAAGACACACAAGTTAAAACCCTAGTTTTAATGGGGTAAATACCTATGTAGCAGAAAAAATTCATATTTGTAAAATTTATTTCTTTCTTTTTGGGTTACCCTGCCTTGGTGGGAAGTGGCTGACGTGTTAAAAAAAAAATATTGATCCACTGAGTCAACTGATCCACTAGGTTAATTGATTCACTAGGTCAACTGATTCGGAAACAACAAAGTCCATTGGTTACAGAGTTGACCTTGTTGCAGCACAACAAGGTCATCTCTGCCCATTATAATTAAATTTACCAGACACCTGCTCACTCCCATTAGTCTGTTAAACCAAGGGTTTACTGTACTTCCTCATCAACTGAACACATATGTACCTCATTTTATACAGTTGATGTGTTTCAGGCTTTTTGGCATCTGTGCTAAGTTCAATCAGACCATAAACACCTAATTAAGTGTAATATAAATCTTTAATATGATTAGCAAACCATACTTATACAGTAACTGTTTAATCTTATATACAAAATTACCAACAGATACCAGACATTGAATAATATTCAATTTGCATAAAGAGACTTCACATAAAGTAAAGGCAACCTGTAATATTATTTAATTGATTTCCTAACCTGTAATATTTTATTTTTCTCTGCAATCTGCTGCAACTGGGCCAATGTCTTCTGGTATTCTTGCTGCATCTCTCTTAACTGGTGTTCAGTTCCTAATAGTTTCCCAGTGATTCTCTCTGTTATTAAAAAATGAGAATTCTCAATAGTATAGTCAGACTTGCAATTTTTATTTAAATAACATGGAAATAATAACCCTGGTTATGGTAAACTATTGCTAACAGGTAAATTTATTATTTATTTATTTATTTATATGCTCACTGATATAAAGAATGAAGTAATATACAGTGGACCCTCGCTATTCGAACACTCCAAAACTCACCCTATTATAAACAAACAAACAAACAAACAAATTTTATTTCATTGCAGATTGCAGATTACATAGGTATTGGTAGTTACAATGTAAACTGAGTGCAAGGAGAGCCACTGACATGCCATGGCATTAGGGGCAGCTTATGTAAGTTTATTATTGTAAGTGCTTTTATAAGTGTATTTTTGGGGGGTCTGAAATGGACTAATCTAATTTACATCATTCCTTATGGGAATAAATTCGTTTGGTCACAGCACTTGAACAGCATTCTGGAATGAAGAATGTTCGAATAGCAAGGGTCCACTGTATGTACAATGAAGAAACGTGAGTGAGATGAAGATATACTGTGCCATCCCTGGAAGTATGCCACCAAAATAACAAGAGAAAATAATGTCTGAAAGGCATGGAGGGTGTACAATTGCAAATAAATAGGAAATTCTTATTCATAATCCTCACAGTAAGGAGAATGAATCGCTAACTAATATCTGATTTACCATATACCAGCACAGAAGTCTTAATCCCAGTGTTATATGGACAAGAGACACTAAAAGAACATTTACAGACGCTACATTTTGCTCAGCAGGGACATAATCAAACCAATACAAAGACACAATACGTACATGGACAAAGGGTATGTAAAGGGAGCTCAGAAGGTGGGAAGCAGAAGAGGGAGGATATGAATTAGTTGTGGTAGAGTAACTATGGGTGAGCAAGTACAGAATTAGTATTAATTTCAGTGTATGATCATCTAAAGCAAAGGAGCACATTTAGGGAGGAAGAATTAGCCACCACAAATGTCTTATTAGCTGCAAGTGTCCATTTACTTAACATAATGTTGCTTGCCTTACCAATACTTAATCCCAATGGTTTTTTAACCTGAGTTACAAGTTATTATATATATTCTAGCTCAAACTGAAAACTGATGAATCTATTCTGAGGCTTGAAAAATTTATTCTGTCCATTTAGTTAGGTATTAAACAATGTAACTGCCAGACATAAATAAGACATTAAGTTTTCTCCTCTAAATTTACCAAGTTCATTTTGCAAAGCTTCTTTTCTTGATTTCTCTGCTGCAACTTTTTCCTCAGTGACCGCAAGTTGTTCCTGTAGTGCAGTGGTCCGAGCAGAGAGCGTACGAGCTTCACGTTCAGCACGGACAATTGCTAGAGTTTCTCTTTCTTCACGTACTCCTTGATCATGCAGATCTTCTCGAAGGCTTGTTACTTCCTCCTCCAGCATAGCTATTTTTTGTTGTAGTTCATACTCTGCATCTTCAGTTGACTGCAAGAAAAAATTATCCCTATGCCAATTACACCATACATGTAGTATATGAAAAGTTATAAACACAAAAATATAAAAATATACAAACGTCACTGATATAACTCACTGAACAGAGTGGGGCTCAAACCCATGGCAAGCCACTGATATAAAAACTATGTAAACAGTTCTTGCATTAAAATATTTAAATACTACTTACATAAAATAATGAAGGTTTACTACCCAGTAGAGTGGTTCACAAGAGAAAGTTTGCTGGAAAGTACAGCTCAATTTACTACGAAGTGTAACAGTTCAACCTACTGTGAAGTGTAACAGTTCAACTTACTGCGACAAGGGATGTGGAGGGTAGTTGAGGAGGCCTGGGCATTCAGAGAGGATGGAGCAGATAGGATGACCAAGAGGGTGTGTATACATCTAGGGTGGAAGGAAGGAGGGGAGAGGGTTATCCCAGCAAAAGGCTGGAGGAAGGGGGGTGAAAGTTTTGAATGCTAAGAACTTAAGCATCATGTAGGCAATGTGTGAACTTGTTAGATCAAAGCTGAGTTTGAAATGATGTTGGTGTGAGTAAGGTAATATTTATGAAGGAATTCATAGAAACTGGCTAGCCAAACTCAAGTCCTGGAGGTGGAAAGTACAGTGCCTGCACTTTGAAGGAAGGCTGAGGATGTTGCAGTTCAGATGGTCATTTGAATTGTGATGTTTATGCACTTCTGGCAAGAGATCTATTGAATAAATGATGGTGAATGTGTTCCCTTTCTTTGCATCACTCTAACTTTGGTGGGAGATGGCCAGTATGTAAAAAAAAAAAAAATACAGTGGACCCCCAGAAATCGAACATTCTTCATCCCAGAATGCTGTTCAAGTGCTGTTACCAAACAAATTTATTCCAATAAGGAATGATGTAAATTAGATTAGTCCGTTTCAGACCCCCAAAAATACACATATAAAAGCACTTAAAATAATAAACTTATATAATAGGGCGAGTTGGGAGTGTTCGATTTCCGAGGGTCCACTGTACAGTGCTACCTCTACTTACGAGCAGCTCCCAATTCAAACAATTATGTAAGTGTATTTTTGTAGGTGCTTTTGTAAGTGTATTTTTGGGGTCTGAAATGGATTAACCTAATTTTCATTATTTCTTATGGGAAAAAATTCCTTCGGTATCGGTACTTGAATAGCCGACTGGAACGAATTTTGCTCGAAAGTAGAGGTACCACTGTATATAAAAATGAGGGCAACTGTTAGTCATTCTACTCATCTCTATTACAGGATTATTTTTATTATGGCTTCAAGAGTTGTAATAAGATAAGAAGTATTATTAGAAGCTCTTGGCTGATGATTATGCATTTATACAAGTACGTACAGTGAACCCCCGGTTAACGGCCATAATTTGTTCCAGAATGCTGTTCAAGTGCCATTACCAAACGAATTTGTTCCCATAAGGAATAATGTAAATTAGATTAGTCCTTTTAGACCCCCAAAAATACACTTACAAAAGCACTTACAAAAATACACTTACATAATTGTTTGAGTTGAAGCAGTACGGAAACCGGGGGTCCACTGTAATTAATATGATGTGATGTCAAAAAGATACCAAACTGGCATGAAAAAAATATACAGGCTTACCTATTCACCAGTTGAAGTTGTCTTCCTTAAAATACTCTTCTTGGGAGGCTATACACTGATCCCAGTACCTCTGCCACTTCTTGAAACATTTCTGCAACTGTTCTTTCCTAATGGTATCTAGCACTGCCTGCAATTCTACTTGAATCTCCTTCATGTCACTGAGTGCCATTTTTATTTTTAGGAGAAGAAAGAAGTCACAGGGGGAGCTAGATCTGGGTAGGGAGGGTGGGGAATAACTGCCAGGTTGTTTTTGGCAAGAAATGATGGCCTTTCTGGTCTTGAGTCAGTAAGTGGGGCACAAATATCGCATCTACTCAAATCTCAGTCAGAATGCTTTGACACGACCCATAAGAAATTCCCACAGCACTTGCAATGTCCTGAATACTCTGATGATGATCTTTATGACTAGCCTTCCTCACTTTTTCAATGTTGGCATCTGTTTTTGACGTTGATGGATGACCAGTGTTCGTCATCCTTAACTGACATTTATCCTGCTTGGAATCAAGAAAAAACATTCAAAATATTGTGTCTAGCCCATTGCTTTGTCGCCAAATGCTAGTGAGATTCACTAGGCATTTTACCAATCTTGAGACAGATTTTCACACACACATGCTGTTCTTTCTTTTAAAGATTTCATTCAGTTACAAAAATATTGCAACAAAGCACTGAGACCATGAGAAAATGCCAATCTTATGTCAATAAAATAAATTATTGCATTGAAACTCACCACTTCATAGAGTGTACTGTGCAGTGTGATTTATGCTGCTACTATATTTCACCCAGGAAGCACATGAAAACTCAAGTCTGGAAACATTTTTGATAGCACCTTGTATAACTGCAATTCAAAGGCAAAAACAAATCTGACCATTAACAATAGCAGCAAAGTATTTGGTGTCTGGTCACCACTTATCCTCAATCTTTTTATAACATATATCTGGTATCTTCCTCCAAAGTAGGGTGATGCAAGAAAGAGGTAACACATTCGCCATCATTCATTCAGTAGCTTCATTAATTCAATAGCTCCACCTCACGTTAGTTGTTCCTATTAAGGCTATACCAGCTGGTGTTTAGAGCCTTTGCAGCTAGTGGCACAGACAAGAAGGCAAAAATGTATGAGCAAAAGGAAAGACAAAAAACTAACAGGGCAAAAAATAATCATGGAATCAATCATTAGTGTAACAAGAGGTTGCTGTTCCAAAAGTGGTTTATGTAACATTACAGAAAAGTAGGTTTTCATATTTCAAAACAGAATTATTGTTGCCTTACATGGCAAACTTTACACAATACAGCCTCTTCTCAATTAGTGACGTATTTGTTTACCAACTGCTTGGACTTACAATCAGCTCTCCAAACAGTATGCAAACCTAAGTAATATATATTAGAGCTGATTTCCTCTATTCTGTTTATTACAGAATACAGTACATGACTGTTTAAACATTTAAAAATATAGTAAAATTATTATAAATGGTGCAAAGGTAACATTAAAAAAATATCTAAAGATGGTTGGCACAAACCCACTACCAGTACAGTATGCTTCTAGTTTAATGACCAATTCGCTTACCGGCCTACTTCAGGAACAGAACTCCGTCGTTAAGTGAGGAGAGATTATTTTTTTTAAGGAAGCTTACTCATAGTTATATTTTATCTAAAAAAAACAGTTTTTCAGAAAATCCTTGAAAATGCCTTGAATCGTCAAAAAATGCAATAAAATAATGTTTTATACCATTTTTGCAAATTTATAAATTATTTACTGTACTGTATAACTTACCCGTTGTTTCTCAATAAGATGGTCCTGAAGCTCATCTCTCTCTGCTTCAAGGGAAAGAATTTTTTTTCTTGCTTCTTCTAGAATTTCACGAACTCTTTCTGGCAATACCTGAAGAGGCAATATTAAAATTAAAATATTTATGAAATATAATCAAGAATATATACTTGCTCTGAGGATTTGTAACATTAGACAACTGAGAAAGCATGAAGTGCACTGCACACTAGTGGCTTTCTTTTTTGCCTAACAATGTTTTATTACATGTAAACTACATTATTTTTATACAACATTAAAAGAAATAAAAATCTGAATTTGAATTTAGGCTTATGGCATTATTTACAGTGGATTTCATAAGTACTATATACCAGATTGCAATAACTTTTTATTTTCATATTAGGTCTGCAATTATAGCTGGCTGCATATCCAGGTATATTATATACACATTTTGCATTATTTCATGATTAGTCAGGTTTCTTTTCAAATCACATATGAGAAGTTGTTACTTAGCGATTTTAGTTAAAGCTGTTGTTAAGAATCTGATATTCTGGTTGAACACTGTTATACTTTTATTGTTACAAGGGATATTTCTGGCAAGGTTTGCTATATAATAACTGCAGGTTTGATCAACAGGGTGTCACACTTGCTTGAAAGCAAATTTATTTCAGGATAAATGCTAGTATATATAATAACTATGATTTTGATGTAGTACAGTACAGTGAACCCTTTTGTTAATGAACTAATAAGGGGAAGGGGATGTACGATATTGCCAATTGTCCTCACTTAATTTTTCATGATAGTCTGGCTGTCTTCTGAACTAGTGGATTTGGTTCACTAATGCAGAAAATAATTGGAAGCTAAGAATGTGGATAGTGTAATTTGTAGTACAACAGTTCTATTCTAGCCAAAACTTGACTGGGGAAGGGGGAAGAGGGGAGAAGTAATGAAAACTAACACTTGAGTAACATAAAACTAAGGAGCATTGTAGTAGACCTATGTGCTCATGTTAGGCAGGTCATTCTGAAATCCAACCTTTCACTCATAAATTTGTCTAGTTTGTTTTTTAAGCTACCTAGCATTTTTGCATAAATGATTAAAGGAGGGCAGGATAGGCAGGGCATCAATTAGGTCAAACAATGCAGGCAAGTATATAGAGGAAGAGTTCACCTGTACATGGTAAGGCAGTAACTGAATGAATTATGGGTGACCCTACCTCAAATCAAATCAAAATAAAAAATTAAAAAAAAATTATTTCTTTGCTAAGGTTACAATGTGTGTGTTACATTTCATAATTTGATTGATACAAAGAAAGCCACTATCATGCCGAGGCATTTCGGACAGACTTAACCTAATACTTAAAGATTACTTAAGTCTAGATAGGTGAAGAATGGTAGATTACAAAGATTACATATTTTACTCCATTATTAATATGAGGTAGTACAGTTTATGATACAAACATACATTTTTAAGTTTGTAATTAAGTTTGTTTACTCTATTATTAATATGAGGTAGTACAATTAATGATACAAACATACATTTTTAAATTTGTAATAATGGCTTAATAGTTAAGGGATAATAAAATATTTGGAAGAGTTGCTTTAAATTTGGTTAGAGTTTAGCATAGTGTGGGTATGGTTGTTATTGAGATGAGATGATTTTTGAGTATAGTCCTAAACTGATTTGTGGGCAAGGGACCTCTTGCTGTTTCGGGCAAAGAGTTCCAGATCTTCGGGCCCTTTATGTGCATTGCATTTTTGCATAGTGTGAGACGGACATGAGGAATGTCAAAAAGTGTTTTGTGCCTCATGTTATGCCTGTGTGTTCTGTTGAAGCTGTCTAGGAGTAGTTTGAGTGGAGGGTTGATATTGGAGTTTAATGTTCTGTATGGTAGGCATATATTTTGTAATACAGTCAACCCCCTGTTCTCGTTATTAATCCATTCCAGAGGGCCTGTCGAACACTGATTTGGACGAACTCCGTTTCTATTTTCCCCATAAGAAATAATGGAAATAAAATTAATCTGTTTCAGACATCCAAAAATATTAAAATAAAATATTTTTTTACAACATACAGACATTCAATGTACACACAATTTTATGAGAAATAAAGAAATAATAGTACAATAACATGTCACTTACATTTATTAAAGAGTTGTTGATGTGTGGAAGATGGGAGGAGGGGAGAAGATAGAGTAGTATGCTAGTGTTTGGAAGGGGAATCCCCTTCCATTAACACTGCAGGTGGCAAGTTCTTTTCTGGGGTTACTGGCCTTTTTCTTTTAATGCCACTAGGACCAGCTTGAGAGTCACTGGACCCCTCTCTCATAAAAAATCTGTCCAGGGAGCATGTCTGCATGCTACACTCCCTGCATGAATGCTACACTCCCTGCATGCCTGCTACACTCCCTGCATGAATGCTACACTCCCTGCATGAATGCTACACTCCCTGCATGAATGCTACACTCCCTGCATGCCACCCTAAACTAAATACTCATACTGTAAACTACTTTCAAAAATGCTCAATGTTATTTTCCTTAACATAATCTCAATTTTATATTACCATCCTCCTAAACCCTTGTTACAATTTAATATCATCATATTGTCATTTTAACAGTATAATATCATCATATTGTAATTTGAAATAAAATATATAACTAGAAGAAACTCAATCAATTTCTCTAGTATTATGTACATAGTCTATAAGTCATTAGATTAAGCTGCCCCTAATGCCATGGCATGCCAGTGGTTCTCCTCGCATTTCAGTTTTATGATTGTAACTACCAATTCTATGTATACTTGCAAAGAAATAAAATTTACTTTACTTTACTTTACTTTAACTCTTTGAGGGTCCAGAGGCCAAATCTCAGAGTGACAGCCAGGGTTCAAGAATTAAAAAAAAAAAAAAAATTCTTTTTTCTTATGAAATGGTAAAAAATCTTTTTCTGAAGGTAATAAAACATAAAGTACGATAATTGATGGAAAACTGACAAAATTATGCTCTAGTAAATTTTGCTGCATCAGCGATATTTATGCATCGGCGATTTTGCCGACTTTGACTCCCATTTTAAGCCAATTACATTATTCCAGTCAACCAATTATTAGCTATTTCGCTAGTATTAATTCTATTTTATCGAATGAGCACAAGAAATCACCCAATAAAGTGATCAAAAATTAGTACGTAACTTGGCCAATTTCACACAAAGTTAAAAATATTTTGATTTCAAAATAGGGGCCAGAATAAACAATGCAGCCATTCCTGGGACTAAACTAACATTTTCTCTGTTTATTAGTTAGGTTTTCAGGATTTACAAATGAATTCCATTTTGATTTTTTATTCACATAATGAATAGGGAAGGCGGGGTAGGGGTCGGCCTAGAAAAGGTTGGAGGGAGGGGGTAAAGGAGGTTTTGTGTGCGAGGGGCTTGGACTTCCAGCAAGCGTGCGTGACTGTGTTAGATAGGAGCGAATGGAGACAAATGGTTTTTAGGACTTGATGTGCTGTTGGAGTGTAGGCAAGGTAACATTTATGAAGGGTTTCAGGGAAACCAGCAGGCTGGACTTGATTCCTGGAGATGGGAAGTACAGTGCCGGCACTCTGAAGGAGGGGTGTTAATGTTGCAGTTTTGTAGCTGTAGTGTAAGCACGCCTCTGGCAAGACAGTGATGGAGTGAATGATGAAAGTTTTTCTTTGTCGGGCCACCCTGCCTTGGTAGGAAACGGCCGATGTGTTAATAAAAAAATAATAATTTTTATACACACCAAAAAATAGAAGATTTACTCTTATGCAATAAGAGTAATACAGTGGACCCTCGGTTAGAGCGGCCGTTCCTGTTAGCGGCCAACTCGGTTAGCGGCCGGTTTTACGGCTCCCGGTTAGTGGCCATTATTCTGGTTAGCGGCCATATTGGACGCATCAACCCGCCGGCTGGGGATGCTTGCGCTTCAGTTTGTTTGTGTCTCTCGGTACGTAAGGAAGCTTCTGCTCATTCATACAAACATTTCACTTGTTTTCCATTGTTTTTTGCCAGTGCAACTGCGAAATAAGTAACCATGGCTCCCAAGAAAGTTCCTAGTAAAGTTCCTGTGGCAAAGAGAGTGAGAAATACCACGGAATTTAAGAGAGAAGTGATTGAGAAATATGAGAGTGGTATGCGGGTGCTGGAACTTGCCAGGATGTTTGGGAAAAACAAATCAACAATTACAACCATCCTGTCAAAGAAAGAACAGATCAAGGAGGCTGATGTTGCCAAAGGAGTAAATGTGCTTACGAAACAAAGGTCACCAATAATGGAACAAATAGAAAAGTTATTATTATTGTGGATTAAAGAAAAACAAATAGTGGGAGACAGTGTAGTGGAGTCTGTTATTTGTGAGAAGGCAAAGTGTTTGCATGAAGATCTTGTGAAGAAAACTCCTGGAACAAGTGCTGCTGGTAGCGAATTTAGGGCCAGCAAAGGCTGGTTTGAGAGATTTAAGAGGCGTAGTGGCATACATAGTGTTGTAAGGCATGGTGAGGCTGCAAGTTCAGACAAACATTCTGCTGAAAAGTTTGCACAGGAATTTCAGGACTACATAAAGAGTGAAAATCTGAAACCCCAACAAGTGTTTAACTGTGACAAAACAGGCCTGTTTTGGAAGAAAATGCCCAACAGGACCTACATCACGCAGGAGGAAAAGACACTGCGTGGACACAAGCCTATGAAAGACAGGCTAACTCTCACGTTGTGTAGCAATGCAAGTGGGGATTTCAAAGTGAAGCCTTTACTCGTGTATCACTCTGAAAATCCCAGAGTGTTCAAGAAACACAATGTTCACAAGAAAAGATTGTGTGTGATGTGGAAATCAAGTCAAAATGCATGGGTCACAAGGTCAATTTTCAAAGATTGGGTTGATGATGTGTTTGGCCCAAGTGTGAAAAAATGCCTTCAGGATAACAATTTGGGACTCAAGTGCCTCCTGGTACTGGACAATGCTCCTGCACATCCTCCAGACTTGGAAGACCAAATGTCTAGGGACTTCAAATTTATAAAAGTGAAGTTCTTGCCTCCTAACACCACTCCTCTTCTCCAGCCCATGGACCAGCAGGTCATTTCTAACTTCAAAAAACTGTACACCAAAGCAGTGTTTCAGAAGTGCTTTGAAATGACCTCAGACACTGAATTGACCCTTAGAGAGTTCTGAATCACTTCAATATCTACAACTGCATAGGCCTTATAGGTAAGGCTTGGGAGGGAGTGACTACCAGGACTTTGAACTCTGCTTGGAGACCACTGTGGCCAGATTGTGTCCAACAGAGGGATTTTGAAGGATTTGCAGCTGATGACCCTGTGCCTGTTGTGGAAGATATTGTGACATTGGGGAACAGCCTGGGGTTGGAGGTGAGTGGTGAGGATGTGGAAGAGTTGGTGGAGGACCACAGGGTAGAGCTAATAACTGAAGAGCTGCAAGAGCTTCATCTGGAACAGCAACAGACCACAGCTCAGGAACTTGCTTCACAGAAGAAGGGAGAGAGAGAGGAGATGCCTTCTTCAGTGATTAAGGAAATGTGTGGAATGTGGAATAGGTTACAAAGTTTTGTTGAAAAACACCATCCTGACCAAGCTGAAACAAGCCATATCTGCAACATGTTTAGTGACAAAACCTTGTCCCACTTCAGGGAAATGTTAAAGAGGTGCCAGAAACAGAGCACTCTGGACACTTATTTTTCTAGACAAGGTTCTAGTGACTCTCAAGCTGGTCCTAGTGGCATTAAAAGAAAAAGAAGGGAAGTAACCCCAGAGAGGGACTTGTTACCTGAAGTCCTTTTGGAGGGGGATTCCCCTTCCAAAAACTAACTCCTCTCTATTTCCTCCTCCCTATCTTCCAGAAGCCAGCATTAGTCTTCAATAAAGGTATGTAATACTAATTTAATTGTTAAAGAATTTTTTTTGTGTGAATATTTTTGTCTGGAACAGATTAATTGTATTTACATTAATTCTTATGGGGAATATTAATTCGGTTAAAGGCCATTTCGGTTAAAGGCCTAGCTCCTGGAACGGATTACGGCCGCTAACCGAGGGTCCACTGTAATTGTATAAATAATAATTGTATAAATAATATCAGCACATTCGTGAATGTATATTAGACCCACCAGCTGATGTGTATTAGACATGTGATGTCATTTATTTACTCTTGAATATTGGTAAAAATTGAACATTTCTGCTACTTTGAGCTCAGTTTCAAGCCATTTTCAGTAATAAAACCAATCAAAATCATCTCTATTTCTGTAATATATCTTCCATTCTGTCAAATGAGACCAAGAAATCACAAATACAACTGTCAAAATCAAACGAAAAAACACCACAAATTTGCTGTTTTAATCCAAAAATACGGTCGCAGTTTTTTTCTCATTATGCACTGCGTGCTGCAGTATTTGTTTTATGTGGTGCACACTTACCACATAGATGTATTCTCTCATATATAGGCCCAAATTTACCGCTTACAGCTTATCTGGGTGAGCTGAGCTCAAGCCGTAGTTCTACGGCTTGGACCCAGGCTTCAAAGCCACAGAACTACGGGACGGACCGTCAAAGGGTAAAAAATATAAAACTGTACATTGGAGTGACCAGTATGTTTAAGAGGTGGAATGCTTGCACTAATGTTTAATCATTAAGATTTGAGCAGTGACTTGAAAGCTTGAGTAAAACCTACAGGATCTGTTTGCTGAACAGAAGATTCTATTGTCCGAGCCGAGGACTCAGAGGATGAAGCAGGTTTAGAAGGTGACGAACTAGGTCGGACATGCTGTTTCACTTGAGGGGTGACTGGTGCACGTGTCTGCTTCAATCCTGTGTCAACTCTTGCTCCTACATGTTGAAACAGCAATGGCCTATTCTTCTTTGCAGCACTCAGCTGAATGTTAGCCAATTTTATTTTTTTCTGTGAAATATATTGAATCTTTAAGCATACATTAGCTAAATTTTAAAATTCTAATCACAATAATCACTAGCTCCTTTTTCAAAAAATGGAAGCATGTTACATAAATTTTCCATTACAGAAGAATCCCTCAAAGACCTTACTCAAAAGCTGATTACAACCCATTTCCCATGTGCTGAATAACTCCTTTGGGTTTAATGTTTCCCCATAAATATAATATTACAAAAGCTTAATTTTTGTTGATATGAAATATTATGGGTAGTAGGTTGGTAGACAGTAACCACTCAGGGAGGTACTACTGTCCTGCCAAGTGAGTGTGAAACAGAAACCTGTAATTGTTTTACATGATGGAAGGATTACTGGTGTCTTTTTTCTGTCCCATAAACATGCAGGATAACAGGTATATCTTGCTATTTCTACTTGCACTTAGGTCACACTACACATGCATGTACAGTGGACCCCTGAGTTACGTACACCCCGGAAATCGTACAATTATGTATAAGTATAATATTGTAAGTGCTTGTGGAAGTGTACTTTTGGGGGTCTGAAATAGACTAACCTAAGTGACATTATTTCTTAAGGGAGTAAATTCGTTCGGTAATGGCACTTGAGCAGGATTCTGGAATGAAGTTTTTATGATACTCGGGGGTCCACTGTACAGTCGTCCCTCCGTTTTTGCCGAAAATTTGTTCCAGAATGCTGCTCAAGTGCCATTACCGAACGAATTTACTTCCTTAAGAAATAATGTCACGTAAGTTAGTCTATTTCAGACCCCCAAAAATACACTTGCAACAGCACTTACGAAAATACACTTACATAAATGTTCGAGTTTGGAGATGCACGAAAACCGAGGGACCACTGTACAGTGGTACCTCCACTTACGAGCAGCTCCAAACTCGAACAATTATGTAAGTGTATTTCTGTAAGTGCTTTTGTAAGTGTAATTTTGGGGGTCTGAAACAGATTACTCTAATTTACATTATCCCTTATGGGAACAAATTTGTTTGGTATCGGCACTCAAACAGCCTTCTGAAACGAATTAAGCTCGTAACTCGAGGTACCACTGTACATGCATATACAGTGGACCCCCGAGTTTCGTAAAAACTTCACTCCTGAAGTCTGCTCAAGTGCCATTACCGAACGAATTTACTCCCTTAAGGAAAAATTTCACGTAGGTTAGTCTATTTCAGACCCCCAAAAATACACTTCCACAAGAACTTACAAAATTATACTTACATAATTGCACGATTTCCGGGGTATTCGTTAACCGAGGGTCCACTGTACAGTGGTACCTCTACTTACGAGCAGCTCCCAACTCGAACTATTATGTAAGTGTATTTTTGTAGGTGCTTTTTTAAGTGTATTTTTTTGGGTCTGAAATAGATTAATCTAATATTCATTATTTCTTGTGAGAAAAAATTCCTTCGGTATCGGCACTTGAATAGCCGTCTGGAACGAATTTTGCTCGTAAGTAGAGGTACCACTGTATATACATACCCATTTGGGTTTTCTTCTATTTTCTTAATAGTTTTTCTTTATTACCTCTTATTTCCATAGGGAAGTGGAAAAGAATTCTTCCTCCATAAACCATGCATGTCGCAAAAGGCGACTAAACTGCCGGGAGCAAGGAGCTAGTAATCCCTTCTCCTGTATAAATTTTAGGTCACCGTGCCTCGGTGGGATATGGCTGGTTTATTGAAAAAAAAGTTTTCCCTTGCTGAATCTATTTATATCATATAAGCTTCATTGTAATGCTCATATGACTGAACTGACTAAATGTACACCCATTTCATTTCTACTAAGTACAGTGGTACCTCGAGTTACGATATTTTTTCGTTCGAGAATGCTGTTCAAGTGCCATTACCAAACAAATTTATCCCCATAAGGAATAATGTAAAATAGACTAGTCCTTTTACACCCCCAAAAATATACTTACAAAAGTATTTAAAAAAATAAACTTACATAAAAGGGCGATTTTGGGGACCATCGTAACTCGAGGTACCACTGTATTACTGAAGTATTACTGAAGTATTATGAAAGTACAGTGGACCCCCGAGTTTCGTAAAAACTTCACTCCTGAAGTCTGCTCAAGTGCCATTACCGAACGAATTTACTCCCTTAAGGAAAAATTTCACGTAGGTTAGTCTATTTCAGACCCCCAAAAATACACTTCCACAAGAACTTACAAAATTATACTTACATAATTGCACATTTTCCGGGGTATTCGTTAACCGAGGGTCCACTGTATAGTGGTACCAACACTCTTATATGGGTGTGAAGCATGGGTTGCAAATGCTGCAGCGAGGAGGAGGCTGGAGGCAGTGGAGATGTCCTGTCTAAGGGCAGTGTGTGGTGTAAATATTATGCAGAAAATTCGGAATGTGGAAATTAGGAGAAGGTGTGGAGTTACTAAAAGTATTTGTCAGAGGGCTGAAGAGGGGTTGTTGAGGTGGTTTGATCATTTAGAGAGAATGGATCAAAGTAGAATGACTTGGAGAGCGTATAAATCTGTAGGGGAAGGAAGGCGGGGTAGGGGTCGTCCTAGAAAAGGTTGGAGGGAAGGGGTAAAGGAGGTTTTGTGGGCGAGGGGCTTGGACTTCCAACAAGCATGTGTGAGCGGGTTCGATAGGAGTGAATGGAGACGAATGGTTTTTGGGACATGACGATCTGTTGGAGTGTGAGCAGGGTAACATTTTGTGAAGGGATTCGGGGAAACCAGTTAATTGATTTAGTTGGACTTGAGTCCTGGAAATGGGAAGTACAATGCCTGCACTTTAAAGGAGGGGTCTGGGATAGTGACAGCTGGGAGGGACAATTCTCAGCTGTCGTATCTGAGCTCCTCTGCAAAGACAGTGATTATGTATGAGTGTGGTGAAAGTGTTGAATGATGATGAAAGTATTTTCTTTTTGGGGATTTTCTTTCTTTTTGGGTCACCCTGCCTCGGTGGGAGACGGCAGACTTGTTGAAAAAAAAAAAAATTACTGAATTCATTATTTCTGTATACAGTTCATTACTGCTGCTATTTACATAGCTAATAGACTGGTAAGGCCCAGGTTCAGTACTTTTTTTTTTTCTGGCTACTGCAGCAGCATGGCTGTTTGGTGCATAAGAAGACAAACTAAGTAACTAGCTACCATACTGCTGAATGGGTTGTGCTTGGTTCATGCATAACAGTTCAAGGGTTATGAAGAAACAGCTCTTGAGAAAATAGGAAAAATATAAATTTCCTAAACTATTATTAACATTGTTTACTTTATAATATAAATTAATAAAAAAAATTCAGAAAAATGGGTCATAATTTATCTACATATAGTGGACCCCCGAGTAACGAACAAATTTCATTCCAGAAGCCTGCTCAAGTGCCATTACCCATCGAATTTACTCCCTTAAGAAATAATGTCAAGTAGGTTAGTCCATTTCAGACCCCCAAAAATACACTTACAAAAGCACTTACAATATTATACTTACATAATTATACGATTTCCGGGGTGTTCGTAACTCGGGTGTCCACTGTACTTAGGAACTAATTAAACCTCAATTACAAAATAAATAAGGATCATGTTTTACTCTACAGAAACATGGAAAAAATATTTTAAGAAACAGTTAACTGTTGATAAACTGCATGGGGCAGAGAGGAATATTATCTGTTAGTAGGGAAGAGCCAGAGGGTAGTGAGGATTACGTGTATATAAAGTAGTAGGTAAGACGAAAGGGGTAAAGTCGCTGGGTCAGATAGGATTATGATTAAGGTAAGAAAGCAAGTGGAGATATAGTTTTGGACTGGTTGGTGAATTTGCTCATTATATGCACAGAAGAGGGATGGTATCTAAGGCTTGGCAGAGAGCATGCATAGTTCCTTAACCCTTTCACTGTTTCGGTCGTATATATACGTCTTACGAGCCAATATTTTGGACGTATTAAGACGCATAAATTCAAGCGGCCTCAAATCAAGCAGGAGAAAGCTGGTAGGCCTACATGTGAGAGAATGGGTCTGTGTGGTCAGTGTGCGCAGTATAAAAAAAATCGGGCAGCCAATGGTGCATTGTGGGAATGCCATTTCAGTAGTCCTTGTTCAGCATCCCTAGCGGTAAGAATTATCTGACTCCTTGTTGCATCTCTTCCTCAATGATAGCTCTAACACAGATGGAAGTGTCTCTGAAGATAAATTTCATGGTGTGTTAATTTGATGTGCAGCAAATCATGGTCGACTGTATCAAAAGCTTTTCGTAAATCGTTATTAATATGGCATCTTCAAGATTAATAACACACTCTTAGTGATTTTAATGTGTTCCTGCATGCCATTACAGGCGCAAGTTGTGGAGTTTAAAGCAGTTAAGTTCAGTGACAAAGTGTAGCATTAAGAGTGTAGGAATTTTTGAGGAGTTTGTGACCAAAAGAAATGCCCAGGATACCAGAAGGAAGGAAGGAAGAAAGAAAGAAAGAAAGTAAGGAAGGAAGGAAGGAAAGAAGAGATGAGAGGAAGGAAGGAAGGGAAGAAGAGATGAGAGGAAGGAAGGAAGGAAGGAACAAAAGAAGTAAGAAAGGAAGGAAGAAATAAAGGAAGGAATGAAGGAAGAAAGGAAGGCAGGAAGGAAGAGATGAGAGGAAAGAAGGAAGGAAATATGTAAGAAAGGAAGGCAGAAAGAAAGGAAGGAATGAAGGAAGAAAGGAAGCTAGTAAGGTAGGTATGAAGGAAGGGAAGGAGGTTGTGGGGAAGAAGACATTGGTCCCCTTTTGTGTTGACAGGTGGGGGTGGTGAGTAATGTCATTTTGACAGCTGCCTTACCCTGACTCAGCAAATTTAGATGTCCATACACACACACGACATGACGGAAGGAATAGACTCCGAAGTGTCCCTGTTTACAGATGATGTGAAGTTGATGAGAAGAATTCAATCGGACGAGGATCAGGCAGAACTACAAAGGGATCTGGACAGGCTGCAAGCCTGGTCCAGCAATTGGCTCCTGAAGTTCAACCCCACCAAATGCAAAGTCATGAAGATTGGGGAAGGGCAAAGAAGACTGCAGACGGAGTACAGTCTAGGGGGCTAGAGACTACAAACCTCAATCAAGGAAAAAGATCTTATGGTGAGTATAACACCAGGCACATCTGAGGGGCACATCAACCAAATAACTGCTGCAGCATATGGGCGCCTAGCAAAACTAAGAACAGCATTCCGACATCTTAATAAAGAATCGTTCAGGACCCTGTACACTGTGTACGTTAGGCCCATACTGGAGTATGCAGCACCAGTTTGGAACCCACACCTAGCCAAGCACGTAAAGAAGCTAGAGAAAGTGCAAAGGTTTGCAACAAGACTAGTCCCGGAGCTAAGGGGTATGTCCTACGAGGAGAGGTTAAGGGAAATCAACCTGAAGACACTGGAAGACAGGAGAGTTAGGGGGGACATGATAACGACATATAAGATACTGAGAGGAATTGACAAGGTGGACAAAGACAGAATGTTCCAGAGATGGGACACAGCAACAAGGGGACACAGTTGGAAGTTGAAGACTCAGATGAATCACAGAGATGTTAGGAAGTATTTCTTCAGTCACAGAGTGGTCGGGAAGTGGAATAGTTTGGGAAGCAATGTAGTGGAAGCAGGTTCCATACATAGCTTTAAGAAGAGGTATGATAAAGCTCATGGCACAGGGAGAGTGACACAGTAGTGGCCAGTGAAGAGGCGGGGCCATGAGCTATGACTCGACCCCTGCAACCACAACTAGGTGAGTACAACTAGGTGAGTACACACACACACACACACACATATCTTGGAGATTTGAAGTGCTAATTGCAGTTGATGGAAAGTGTCCCGGAAATCGTACAATTATGTAAGTATAATATTGTAAATGGTTGTGGAAGTGTATTTTTGGGGGTCTGAAATAGACTAACCTACGTGACATTATTTCTTAAGGAAGTAAATTCGCTCGGTAATGGCACTTGAGCAGGCTTCTGGAATGAATTTTGCTCGTTAGGCGGGGGTCCACTGTATTTGTATATATTATAGAACAATAGTAATAAAAAAATTTTTTATTGTTGGTTGGTGTAAACAAGTTTTGTAAACAATATAATGATACTAATGTTTGTGCGATTATTGTGTTGCATACAACGAGTGTATATATATACATTGCACCTTACTGTGGTCTCACAGGCCACATAAGTTACGTAAAAAAATAAAATAGTGAAAAAAACAAGAAACCTACGAAAGGAAGTAAACCAAAGTTTACCGGGTGAGCGGCATTCGCCGCTGTTGCCATACACGGCTCATTTTTTGCCAAATTTACGCCTCTATATCTCGGTAAGTACTGATCGCAAAATTTTTTTGGGGGGATTTAAACAATCAGAAAAATAATCTTAACATTTTGATAAGAAAAAATATTTTTTTTTTTTTAATATTTTGCGACATGAAATGACAGTTTCAGAAAGGGGTCTCCGACAGTCAAAGGGTTAATATATAAGTGAAATGGGCCAAGAGAAAATATAAAAATGACAGGGAGAAACAAGTCTGCTGAACACACTGAATAAAGTATGTATACAGTAAAATTATTATCAAAAGAGTCAGAGAAAAGATAGAAGTCAGGACTGCAGAGGAACAAGGAGAATTTATGAAGTGAATTATCATTATTATATTTAACCCTTTCAAGGTCGCAAGGCCCTCTCCCAAACTCGTTCTCAGGGTCGCAATTTTTTTGGAAAAAAAATAAATTATTTTTATATATGGAATGATAGAGAATCTTTTTCCGATCATAACACCACAAAAATTATGAAATTTGATCGAAAACTAACGGAATTATGCTTTCGCAAAGTTAGCGGTATCCATGACATTTACGCATGGCGATTTCGCCCACTTTGAGCCCTATTTTCGGCAAATTCCAATATTTCAGTCTACTAAAATTATAGCTAATTTGCTAGAACTCCATTTCTTCTATCGATTGAGTACAAGAAACTGCCTATTTACCAATTTCAACTACCCAAAATAGTGGTCAGAAAACGGCAATTTGGCCAATTTCACACAAATTTCAAACAATGCCAATTTCAAAATAGGGTCCAGAATAAACAAGGCAGACATTCCTGGCACTAAAATAACATCTTCTCTGTTCATTAGTCACGTCTCCAGGCCCCTCTTACATAACTTTTGCTTTCCATTTTGAATTTTTATTCTCACAAAAAATAGAAGATTTACTGTTATGTATACAACTGCATCATTGTAAAAATGGTATAAATAATATCAGCGAACTTGTGCAAGAATATTAGACTCTCCAGTTGATGTGTATTGGACGCATGGTGTGATTTGTTTACTCTTGAACATCGGCCAAAATTGAACATTTTCGCTACTGTGCGCTCAGTTTCAAAGTACTTGTCATCGTGAAACCAGTCAAAATTATCTCTATTTCTGTAATATATCATCCATTCTATCAAATGAGACCAAGAAAACGAGAATACAAGCATAAATACCATACATAAATAGACTCTAAAGTCGCTGTTTTAAACCAAAAACACAGAGATTTTTTTTTCCTCATTATGCACTGTGTGGTGCAGGATTTTTTTTATACTGCGCACACTGACCGAACAGACCCATTCTCTCACATCTAGGCCTAACAGCCTGTTTCTGCTTGATTTGAGGGCGCTAGAATTTAGGCGTACTACCTGGAGTCTACCTAGAGAGAATTCCAGGGGTCAACGCCCCCGCGGCCCGGTCTGTGACCAGGCCTCCTGTTGGACCAGAGCCTGATCAACCAGGCTGTTACTGCTGGCCGCACGCAGTCCAACGTACGAACCACAGCCCGGCTGATCAGGTACCGACTTGAGGTGCCTGTCCAGTGCCTGCTTGAAGACAGCCAGGGGTTTGTTGGTAATCCCCCTGATGTATGCTGGGAGGCAGTTGAACAATCTTGGGCCCCTCACACTTATTGTGTTGTCCCTCAACGTGCTAGTGGCACCCCTGCTCTTCATTGGGGGGATGTTACATCGCTTTCGTAGGGAGCGATTTTTGTGTGCAAGTTTGGTACTAAGCCCTCGAGAATTTTCCATGTGTATATAATAATGTATCTCTCCCGCCTGCATTCTAGAGAGTACAGGTTTAGGAACTTCAAGCGTTCCCAGTAGTTGAGGTGGTTTATCTCACTTATGCATGCGGTGAAGGTTCTCTGCACATTTTCAAGGTCAGCTATTTCACCCGCCTTGAAAGGTGCAGTTAGTGTGCAGCAATATTCCAGCCTAGATAGAACAAGCGATCTGTAAAGTGTCAACATGGGCTTGGCATCCCTGGTTTTGAAGGTTCTTATTATCCATCCTGTCATTTTTCGAGCAGATGCAATTGCTACTTTGTTATGGTCCTTGAAGGTGAGATCCTCTGACATGATCACTCCCAGGTCTTTGACATTAGTTTTTCGCTCTATTGTGTGGTTGGAATTAGTTTTGTACTCCGATGAGATTTTAATTTCTTCACGTTTTCCGTATCTGAGTAATTGAAATTTCTCATCATTGAACTTCATATTGTTTTCTGCAGCCCATTTAAAGACTTGGTTTATGTCTGCTTGGAGTCTTGCAGAAAACCCTGGCGCATAAGCCGTACTAGTACGGCCGAAACCCTGAAAGGGTTAAAGAGCAGTGCTAAACCTGAGAGAGTCATACAGCACCTGAGGCATGGGAAGCAATCAGGTTTGATCCAAGAAGGTGAGGATAGGTCCAATTCCTTGGATCAAGAGCTTTCACCAGCATCAAAAAACTTCCCTTGAGGGGGACTGAAGGGATAAAGTATCTACAATAAACTATAAAAAAGGAGCAATATTTAGATAAGGACAAAGAGCTGTTTGATTTATATATGAAATTAGAAAAGGCATATGACAGGATGGATAGGGAAGCACTGTAGTTGGGGATGTAATAAAAGTAAATGCTGAAATGCTGGAGAAAGGTGTGGGCTTATAATATTAGATAATGAATCTGATAGGAAGAGAGTTATCACAGTATATTTACTCTTAACATAAAATTCTATATCATTCTGCCATAGTAATGACATTCTAAAATTATAAAGCCAACTTTGTACAGTGTGATGCAATTCTGAATCAGCTAATTCTAGATGACTGCCACTTATAGAATATGTACTAGCAAGCTCAAATTAAGCCCATAAAAATTAATACATAGGTCTTCTTCCAAAAAGTTTACCATGGAGCAGTAGATCTACATTGCAAACTTTTTAAGGAGTAAGCAGTACCACAGGCCAATAGATACAGTGGTACCTCGGTTAACGATGGTCCCCAAACTCACCCTTTTATGTAAGTTTATTTTTTTAAATGCTTTTGTAAGTGTATTTTTGGGGGTCTAAAAGGACTAGTCCATTTTACATTATTCCTAATGGGGATAAATTTGTTTGGTAATGGCACTTGAACAGCATTCTGGAATGAAAAAATATCGTTAACCGAGGTACCACTGTATTTAGATTATGTTACACTAAGGAAATTAATACACTATTAACCCTTTGGGGGTCGGTGCCGTACTAGTACGTTTTACGAGCAGGGGTTGGTGCCGTACTAGTACGCCCAAATTCTAGCGGCCTCAATTTAAGCAGAAAACGTCTGATAGGCATACATATGAAAGAATGGGTCTGTGTGGTCAGTGTGCGCAGTATAAAAAAAATCCTGCAGTACACACTGCATAATGAGAGAAAAAAAACTCTGACCGTTTTTTTCGATTAAAACAGCGACTTTGCAGTCGATTTTCGTGTGGTATATATTGATGTATTCTCGTTTTCTTGGTCTCATTTGATAGAATGGAGGATATATTACAGAAATAGAGATGATTTTGATTGGTATGACAAAGACAAGTACCTTGAAATTGAGCTCAAAGTAGCGAAAATGTTCGATTTTTGACGATGTTCAAGAGTAAACAAATCACACCATACCTCAAATACACATCAACTGGCGAGTCTTATATTCATGCACAAGTGCTCTGATATTATTTGTACCATTTTACAATGATGCAGTTGTATACATAAGAGTAAATCTTCTATTATTTGTGAGAATAAAAATTCAAAATGAAAAGCAAAGTAATGGAACAGGGGCCTGGAGACGTGACTAATGAACAGAGAACATGTTATTTTAGTGCCAGGAATGTCTGCCTTGTTTATTCTGGACCCTATTTTGAAATTGGCATCGTTTGAAATTTGTGTGAAATTGGAAAATTGCCATTTTCTGATCACTATTTTGGGTAGATGAAATTGGTAAATAGGCAGTTTCTTGTACTCAATCGATAGGAAAAATGGAGTTCTATCGAAACAGCTATAGTTTTAGGAGACTGAAACATTGGAATTTGTCGAAAATAGGGCTCAAAGTGGGCAAAATCGCCGATGCGTAAGTGTCATGGCTACCGCTAACTTCGCGAAAGCATAATTCCGTTAGTTTTCGATCAAATTTCATAATTTTGGTTGCGTTATGATCGGAAAAAGATTCTCTATCATTTCATAAGAAAAAATTAATTTTTTTTTTTCCAAAAAAATTTCGACCCCAGGAACACTTTCCTGAGAAGGCCTGTCGACCCCCAAAGGGTTAACAATAAAACATTTATAAAAAATAGTAACTACTTCTAATGAACATTAAAGCAATTGATATTTGTATAAAAGTACATAACATAATAAAACCACATACTTCTAATACATGAATCTAGAAGTTAGTCTAAAAGCTCAATAACAAATCATTAAAAACATAATAACATAACAGTGTCAGAGATGCTGGTGAGATCCCACCAAATGCAAAGACATGTAATCAATAAGATGAAATTTAAGGCAGTGAATGGTATAAGGGCAGTATCTGACAATAGTGCAAAAATTACTGTACTAAATACCTCCAGATGATCATTTTTCAGTCTTAGTTCTCTTATAGACTGCTGCTGTATTTCTAAAGCATCCTGATACTCCAGCTCCTGAACACTACATGAAGCATGTCCTCTACTGGTGGTATCTTTTTTTCTATCTGCTATTATTTTACGTAGTTTAGTTTGTAATCTGCAGCAAAGGGGAATTAAAGCTTTAGAAGATATCATTTATTAAATGGCAACCACTTACTCAAATATAATGAGTTTTAATCTGTCCAGCAGTTTCTCAACCTAAATTCCTCAGAGAAGTTTTAAGCTAGAATTAAACTTGCTACTGAGATGATGTTTACAAATATCATCATTTTAACTTTTTACATTTATGAAAATATTTAACAATCTGCTAAAAAAAAAAAATTATATTTTAGGAGTTTATGCACATTTCTGTAATAGGGTTCAAATAGTCAAGGCTGAAATTTAGATTAGCTTGCACAAAATTAGTATGTATGACAAAATAAACTTTTATGAAATTAAAAGCTTGAATAATTATTCATCACAAGTCTGTTTAGTACAACAAGTTAGCTGGATAGCAATATGATCAGTGCTCAGATAGGGAAAACGAACAGTTTGTTACATTTATGGATTTGGACAATGCACATAACAGGGTGGATAAGGAAGCAGTGTATCAAGTATTGTAACTGAATGGAAGAGACAATAATTTGATGAAGACTGTAAAGAATTTTAAAGAGAAGGCATATACAGTGGTACCCCAAGTTTCGTACAGCTCCCAACTCGAACAATTATGTAAGTGTATTATTGTAAGTGTTTTAACCCTTTGACTGTCGGAGACCCCTTTCTGAAACTGTCATTTCATGTCGCAAAATATTCAAAAAAAAAAAAAAATTATTTGTTCTTATCAAAATGTTAAGATTATTTTTCTGATTGTTTAAATTCCAAAAAAAAAAAAAAATTTGCGATCAGTACTTACTGAGATATAGAGCGGTAAAGTTGGCAAAAAATGAGCTGCATATGGCAACAGCAGCGAATGCCGCTCACCCGGTAAACTTTGGTTTACTTCCTTTTGTAGGTTTCTTGTTTTTTTCACTATTTTATTTTTTTACGTAACTTATGTAGTCTGTGAGACCAAAGTAAGGTGCAATGTATATATATATACACTCGTTGTATGCAACACAATAATTGCACAAACATTAGTATCATTATATTGTTTGCAAAACTAGTTTACACCAACAATAAAAAAATTGTTTATTACTATTGTTCTATAATATACAGTGGTCCCTCGGTTTTCGCCGAAAATTCGTTCCAGAATGCTGCTCAAGTGCCATTACCGAACGAATTTACTTCCTTAAGAAATAATGTCACATAGGTTAGTCTATTTCAGACCCCCAAAAATACACTTGCAAAAGCACTTACGAAAATACACTTACATAAATGTTCGAGTTTGGAGATGACCGAAAACCGAGGGACCACTGTATATACACATATATAATGACTGGACACTTTCCAGCAACTGCAATTAGCACTACAAAGCTCCAAGCTGTGTGTGTGTGTGTGTGTGTGTGTGTGTGTGTGTGTGTGTGTGTGTGTGTGTGAACATCTAAATTTGCTGAGTCAGGGTAAGGCAGCTGTCAAAATGACATATTATACCATTACTCACCACCCTCACTGCTGTCAACCTGTCAACACAAAAGGGGACCCATGTCTTCTTCCCCACAACCTCCTTCCTTTCCTTCATACCTACCTTCCTAGCTTCCTTTCTTCCTTCATTCCTTCCTTTCTTACATATTTCCTTCCTTCCTTCCTCTCATCTCTTCCTTCCTGCCTTCCATTCTTCCTTCATTCTGTCGTGTCAGTATCATATGTACACTTGTGTAGTGTACCAGCATTCAGCATAGTTATACAGCGGGTCCCTTTGCGTGTGACGTCACGATACCCACTGACGTCAGAGGCTCAGCGCATGTGCATAGCCTCAGATAGGCGTACCCTCTCACTAGCGACAGACCTATAACTGGACAGACGTGGCTGGACTCTCTCCTTCTTAGTCCGTAAATATACCGTAACCATCCTACAAGGAGTGTCTATGTCTACCTAAATATCTCTCCCAAGACCCACACGACAAGTGGTAGCAGCGGTGTGCCGTAATTTTTATCGATTACGATGTTATAGAGAGATAGACGACGACAAGCAAGCAAACAGCCTCCAGACCGACCACGTTACCAGCTACCTACATCCAAGAAGTCTACAATATCTACAGTATCTCCTGGTCAGTTAAGTGTCTCATTTGTTAATTTGTTAAAACCTACGAGGGTTGACCCGGGTTTTGCAAATTCTG
>WNWK01011753.1:0-17446 GCA_009830355.1 Cherax destructor | reverse complement strand
GACGTCATACGATAACATGGCCGAGCTGTCGTGTCAGTATCATGTGTACACTTGTGTAGTGTACCAGCATTCAGCATAGTTATACAGCGGGTCCCTTTGCGTGTGACGTCACGATACCCACTGACGTCAGAGGCTCAGCGCATGTGCATAGCCTCAGATAGGCGTACCCTCTCACTAGCGACAGACCTATAACTGGACAGACGTGGCTGGACTCTCTCCTTCTTAGTCCGTAAATATACCGTAACCATCCTACAAGGAGTGTCTATGTCTACCTAAATATCTCTCCCAAGACCCACACGACAATTCCTTCCTTTATTTCTTCCTTCCTTTCTTACTTCTTTTGTTCCTTCCTTCCTCTCATCTCTTCTTTCCTTCCTTCCTTCCTCTCATCTCTTCTTTCCTTCCTCTCATCTCTTCTTTCCTTCCTTCCTTCCTCTCATCTCTTCTTTCCTTCCCTCCTTCCTCTCATCTCTTTTCCTTCCTTCCTTCCTCTCATCTCTTCCTTCCTTCCTTACTTTCTTTCTTCCTTCCTTCCTTCTGGTATCCAGGGCATTTCTTTCGGTCACAAACTCCTCAAAACCATGAAATTTATCTTCAGAGACACTTCCATCTGTGTTAGAGCTATCATTGAGGAAGAGAACAGTCCTAGATGCGCCAAGGAGTCAGATAATTCTTACCGCTAGGCATGCTGAACAAGGACTACTGAAATGGCGTTCCCACAATGCACCACTGGCTGCCTGATTTTGTTTAATACTGCGCACACTGACCACACAGACCCATTCTCTCACATGTAGGCCTACCAGCTTTCTCCTGCTTGATTTGAGGCTGCTAGAATTTAGGTGTATAGATACGTCCGAAACAGTGGCTCGTAAGACATATATATATATGACCGAAACAGTCAAAGGGTTAATAAGTGTATTTTTGGGGGTCGGAAATGGACTAATCTAATTTACATTATTCCTTATGGGAACAAATTCGTTCGGTAACGGAACTCGAACAGCCTTCCGGAACGAATTATGGCCGAAACTCGGGGTAACACTGTACAGTGGAACCTCGGTACTCAAACTTAATTCATTCCAGAAGGCTGTTTGAGTGCCGATCTGTTCGAGTACCGAACGAAATTTTCCCATAAAGAATAATTAATAATAATTTTTCATCTCTATTGTGACTCTAACCAATTTTCTTTTTGGTTGGCTGCTATCACTAATCTTCTTAGGCCCCATGGTGACTTATTTATACAAATAATATAAAAAACACCAAAAAATGCGAAGAAACATGAAACAGTTTACAGTGAAGTTCAGAAGAGTTTTGCACTGAGCGACAGCTGCGGGGTGACTGACGCACATTGTTTGGTCAAGTGCCGAGCAAATGGTTGACCGAGCAATTTTTTTTACACAACAAAGTGGTCAAATAGCAAATTGCTCGAGTTGGGAGCTGTTCGAGTAATGAGGTACTACTGTATTTGGGTGTGTAGGATTATTATTACACTAGGTTATACTACAGTATAACCTACCTTCTGTTTGTCTTTATTTGAAGCATTTAAAGAGTGTAAGGAGAGATAACATGAGTCTACTGGGCACAGCTGAATGTAGCTGAGGTTGATCAGATAAAGCACTACTAGGACACATGAACACTGTCATAATAAAAGCCATAGAGTATTTTCTTATGAAATTTTTAAAAACAAAAACAAATATGAAGTCATCACATCTATAAAAATGAAGCATATACCAAAGTAAATGCAGTATCAGCTGCAGTTGAACCCTTATGTACATGTGAAAATTACAATAAATAAAAACATTTCCTCACTAAATTGTACCAAACAAATAAGATCTTGATGCATTTATATGAAATAAGGATACACCAAAACATAAATGCATTTGGGAAGCAGAATGTCAATATTGTAAAATTACAAGTCCCCTTCCTTAAAAAATTGTACATAACAAACAGTAACTCACCACACATATACCAAATAAACATTTTTTTTTTAACACGTCGGCCATTTCCCACAGGCAAAATGACCCAAAAAGAAAGAAAAATCCAAAAAGAAAAAAAAACTTTCATCATCATTCAACATTTTCACCATCACTCATACATAATCACTGTCTTTGCAGAGGTGCTCAGAAACGACAGTTTAGAAGTCCCTCCAAACTGCCAATATCCCAAACCCCTCCTTTAACCCTTAAACTGTCCACACGTAGATCTACGTTCACTCGCGTACTGCTCCGAATATTTTGAAAAAAAAAAAAAAATCTTAAAAAAAAAAAAAAAAATGAAGCGCGCATTTTTATAAACAGGATAGGCTAATCACCTGACGGCAACATCAAGTCCTGCCACTTGCAAAAGTATTGCGGATATACTTTTTTTTCTAGTTTTTATTTTAATTTATATAATTTTTATGTTCTGATAATTACAATTTATAATAGTTCTTGTGATTTCATAGCCAATCTTTGTTCTAACACTAATATTAGGTAATGAAATAGTACTCAAAGAGTCACAATCACACCAACAGGTGAATATTTTCACCTGCCTTGGTCATTTACTATTGTCTATAAATATATACGAAGTATTTATATGTCCCAGCAATGTTTTAGACATCCTGGAGTATATATGAAACTCCTTGAAGAATGGTGTTATGACAATTGTCAGATAACTACTGATAAGGCAGTGGCATTGATGAATGAATGTGTGCAGGGAACCCTCGCTTTGTTTTCACTGTCTGCATCTGTCTATCTGTCTGGCTATTTCTGTCTATCTGTCTGTATTTGTCTGTCTATCTATGTGTCTGTCTATCTATCTGTCTGTCTACCTGTCTAGCTCTGCTTATCTGTCTTTCTGTCTCCCTGCCTATGTGTGCCTGGAGTATAATATGAAACTCCTTGAAGAATGGTGTTATGACAAGTGTCAGATAACACTGACAGTCCAATGACATTGATGAATGTGAGCAAGGAACCCTCGCTTTATTTTCACTGCCTGTATCTGTCTGTCTATCTGTCTGTCTGTCTATCTATCTGTCTGTCTATCTGTCTAGCTCTGCTTATCTATCTTTCTGTCTGCCTGTGTGTGTGTCTTTCCGTCTGCTTGTCTCAGTCTCAGAGTGCGGCTCGTAAACGAACAGGTATTATACACGATGCAGAAGTGACATGACAAAGCATAATACTTGCCAGTCATGCTTATTATGTCTTATATCTACAAGCATTGTATAGCACTTTGCCTGGAATTTTTGGGTTATCCTAGGTAATTTACACTATGTATAATAACTGTACTTATGTGTACATGTCAGAGAGAGACACAGAGAGAGATATTACAGATATATATAGATAGACAGATATATAGGACAGATAGATATAGACAGATATAGACAGATATATAGACAGATATAGACAGATATAGACAGAGATATAGACAGCCAAAGCCAGCCAGCCTGCCGAATACATAAGAACATAAAAAAGAAGGAACACTGCGGCAGGCCTACTGGCCCATGCAAGGCAGGTCCATGTCACCCCTTGGCTTAGACCAATGACCCACCTAGTCAGGTCACATCCTCTGAAGGAAGGAGCATGGCATCAGACCTAGTAACACAAGCTAGTCAGGTCCAACTCACACCCACCCACAGCCACTCATGTATTTATCTAACCTATTTTTACTTTCTTCTTATAAGGGGAGTGTTAATACGACATGACATCAGTGAATCCCCAGTGTTTGCCACACTATTTGCTCTAACTGGAGTTCAATTGAACTGGTGCTCCCACGAGGTACTAAGTGGTCCAGGATTTTTTTAATACTGCGCACACTGAGGGCGCAGACCCATTCTCTCATGTCTAGGCGACTCAGGCCTATCACACTAAATTTGAAGGAATGAAAAATAAAACGTAAATCTACGTTCGGAGCAGTACGCGTACAAACGTATATCTACGTTTGGACAGTTAAAGGGTTAATTAAAGTGCAGGCATTGTACTTCCCACCTCCAGGACTCAAGTCCAGCTAACCAGTTTCCCTGAATCCCTTCACAAAATATTACCCTGCTCACACTCCAACAGCTCGTCAGGTCCCCAAAACTATTCATCTCCATTCACTCCTATCTAACACGCTCACGCATGCTTGCTGGAAGTCCAAGCCCCTCACCAACAAAACCTCCTTTACCCCCTCCCTCCAACCTTTTCTAGGATGACCCCTACCCCGCCTTCCTTCCCCTATAGATTTGTACGCTCTCCAAGTTATTCTACTTTGCTCCATTCTCTCTAAATGACCAAACCACTTCAAAAAACAGCCTCTCTTCAGCCCTTTGACTAATACTTTTAGTAACTCCACACCTCCTAATTTCCACACAACAAATTCTCTGCATAATATTTACACCACACATTGCCCTTATACATGACATCTCCACTGCCTCCAGCCTCCTCCTCGCTGCAGCATTTACAACCCATGCTTCACACCCATATAAGAGTGTTGGTACCACTAAACTCTGGTACATTCCCTTCTTTGCCTCCATGGATAACGTTTTTTTTGTCTCCACAGATACCTCAATGCACCACTAACCTTTTTTCCTTCATCAGTTCTATGGTTAACTTCATCCTTCATAAACCCATCCACTGACAAGTCAACTCCCAAATATCTGAAGATATTCACTTCTTCCATACTCTCTCCCTCCAATGTGATATCCAATTTTTCTTTATTTAACCCCTTAACTGTCCAAACATAGATCTACGTTCTTACCGCAAGTGCTCCAAACGTAGATCAACTTTTTATTTTTCCTGCCTCCAAATTTGGGACGATTGGCCTGAGATGCCTTTTCAGTATAGAATGGGTCTTAACATTTGGTGTGCGCAGTATTAAAAAAATCTGGGACCACTTAATACCTTGTGGGAGCACCAGTTCAATTGAGCACCAGATAGAGCAAAGAGCATGGCAAACACCAGGGATTCACTGAAGTCATGTCATATTAACACTCCCCTTTTATGAGAAAAGTGATGGTGACCCCGAGTTTAGTGGCTTTGAGATGTATGTGGTCACAAGTGGTCGAAGAAATATCAAAAACCTCAATAATAACCCATGCGCAACATTTATGCAACATCCTTTCAATTTTGATACCACTAGTAGTGTCATCCTGCCAGAATGTCCTATAACCTATATCCTAAGTAAAGAGAAACAATTCTGGAATGTGTAATACATGTTTGGCAGCCTGGGTGGCTGGCAGGCCGGGTGGCTGGCAGGCCGGGTGGCTGGCTGGCCGGGTGGCTGGCTGGAAGGCTGACTGATTGACTTTGGCTGTCTCTATCTCTGTCTGTATCTATCTCTGCCTGTCTCTGTATCTCTGTCTCTGTCTATCTCTGTCTCTGCCTATCTCTGTCTCTGTCTATCTCTGTCTCTGTCTATCTCTGTCTCTGTCTATCTCTGTCTCTGTCTATCTCTGTCTCTGTCTATCTCTGTCTCTGTCTATCTCTGTCTATGTCTATCTCTGTCTATGTCTATCTCTGTCTATGTCTATCTCTGTCTATCTCTATCTCTGTCTCTATCTCATAGATACACATAAATACATAGTTATTATACATAGTGTAAATTATCTAGGATAACCCAAAAAATCCAGACGAAGTGCTATACTACTGTGCTTGTAGATATAAGGCATAATAAGCATGACTGGCAAGTAATACGCATTTTCACTTGTTTAGGAATCAGACGTGACAACTCTGCATCTCTGCATCATGTGTAATACCTGTTGGGTCTGAGACAGAAAGAGAGACAAGCAGACTGAGAGACAAGCAGAGACAGAGATAAATAGACAGAGCTAGAGATATAGACAGACAGACAAATAGACAAACAGACAGATAGACATGTTTATATGTAACAGTGAAAATAAACAAACAGACAAGGCAATGCATGATCATCAAGTGTCAAGTGTCCACTGCTGCACTGTCAGCAGTGGAGTGACACTCGTCTTACACGATTCTTCAAGGAGTTTCATATATACTCCAGCATGTCTGAAACATTGCTGGGACCTATAAATACTTTGTACAGTGGTACCCCGAGTTTCGGCCATAATTCATTCCAGAAGGCTGTTCAAGTGCCGTTACCGAACAAATTTGTTCCCATAAGGAATAATGTAAATTAGATTAGTCCGGTTCAGACCCCCAAAAATACACTTACAAAAGCACTTACAATAATACACTTACATAATTGTTTGAGTTGGGAGCTGTACGAAACTTGGGGTACCAATGTATATATTTCTAGACAATAGTAAGTGACCAGGGTAGGTGAAAATGTTCATCTGTCAGTGTGTTTGTGACTATTTGAGTACTATTTCAGTACCTAATATGTATTAGTGTCAAAACAAACATTGGCTATGAAATCACAAGAACTACTGCAAACTGTAATTATCAGAACATAAAAATTATATAAATTAAAAAAAAAATGAGGAAAAAAGGTATATCAGCAACACTTCTGCAAGTGGGAGGACTCCATGTTGCTGTCAGGTGAGCGACAAGTGCCGACTTTGCGGCCTTATATCTCCGTAAATACTGACTCTAAAATTTTTTTTTACAATACTTTAAGTAAAAAAATGTCCTCTTCATTTAAAAAAAAAACAAATTTTTTTCAAAATATTCGGAGCACTGGGTGAGAAAACGTAGATCTACGTTTGGACAGTAAAGGGGTTAAATCGTTTGATACCCTCATCACCTTACTCTTATCTATGTTCACTTTCAACTTTCTTCCTTTACACACATTCCCAAACTCGTCCACTAACCTTTGCCACTTTTCTTTAGAATCTCCCAAAAGCACAGTATCATCAGCAAAAAGTAACTGTGTTAACTTCCATTTTGTATTTGATTCCCCATAATTTAATCCCACCCCTCTCCCCACACCCTAGCATATACAACAAATTTCCAAGAAAATCTCGAAGACAGTAGGCATATTATCAAAGATACGCTATTATGTACCTCAATCAGCTCTCCTTGCACTATATCATTCACTTATCTACCCGTATCTCACCTATGGAATCTGTGCATGGGGATCAACAACGTTAAATCACCTTAGACCACTCATAACACAACAAAAGGCCGCAGTCAGAATGATAACAAATTCCCACTCTAGACAGCATACTCCACCAATATTCAAAAGTCTCAAACTACTCACCGTAAAGAACATTCATACTTACTCTTGTGCCTACTACATATATAAAACTTTACACTCTAATATAAACCCTCTGCTCAAAATTCTCTTCACCAACTTTAATAGGACCCATGACCACAACACAAGACACAGATCACTTTTTGATATACTCCGTGTTCATATCAACCTATGTAAAAATTCTATGCACATAAAGGGCCCCAGAATCTGGAATTCATTACCAGTAAATATTAAGATAATCTTGTCTGAAAATCAATTTAAGACTCAACTCAAAAACCACCTACTCACCCAAAACTAAATGATCATACTATAAACTACTTTGAAAAATGCTCATTATTACTTTCCTATACGATAATCTCAATTTTTAATAATATGTTACTATTATGTTACCCCCTTCTCATATTATAAGTTAATGTCAAAAATGCTCAATGTTATTTTCCTTAAGATTATCTCAATTCCATATTATCATTCAAGAATCTTAACACCTGTAACAATCTAATATCATTATATAATAATTTAAACAGTAAAATTTCATCATATTGTAATTTTGAAAATAATTTTTAACTAGAATAAACTCAATAAATTTCTCTAATATTAAGTACATAGTCTTTAAGGACTAGAATAAGCTGCCCCTAATGCCATGGCATGTCAGTGGCTCTCCTTGCACTCAATTTAAATTGTAACTACCGATACCTATGTAATCTGCAATCTGCAATGAAATAAAATTTGTTTGTTTGTTTAAACAACCATGGTAACATTACACATCCTTGTTTAAGACCTACTTTTAGTGGGAAGTAATCTCTCTCTCTCTCCTACACACCCTAACCTGAACCTCACTATACTCATAAAAACTCTTTACAACATTTAGTAACTTACTACCTATTCCATACACTTGCAACATCTGTCACATTGCTCCTCTATCCACTCTACCCTGCCGGGTCACCATCTGGAAAAGACCCGGGCCGGGAGAAGACCGGTGAACCTACAACAACAATATCCACTCTATCATATTGTGTATAAAAAATAAATGCATTTGAAAAAGCAATAACCAAGAATAATAAATACTGTAATAAATTGGCATGGGAAGTTGCACTTGTGGATGTCAGTGAGCAGATTAAAATAATCTACGGATTACACTACCCAAATTTCACGTTATTTGGTGTAATTTTCATTAGCTGTAAGTTTATTCAGGTACAGGTACACATAAATACAGTTACATACATTATTATACATAGCGGCATACTGTACATGTAGATTACTGTAAGGTGCAAAATATCAAGATTTTTTCACACTATGATTATTTTTATTGCACTTTTTTTAACTACAATGAAATAAAATTACATAAAGTTGAATTATAGGAAAGGCTGCTGTATATTTATAGAAAATGCTAGATCTACAGGGGTCATAATGTTATATAGCAGAGGTGAAAGACAAGGAAAGGTTCTCAACCCATAGGGGTCATAGAGCACAGAGGGAATGGAAGTAAATCAGGTTCAAACCAGGAAAGGCATTTATACTTCCCTGAATCAAGAGGCCATCACTGGCAACAAGGAACTTTCCTTAGAGAACAGAGTGAAAGAGATGGTACTGGCAAGAAAGGATGCTAGCAGACAGGATGGAGGTCAAAATGATAGAGAAATGAGGAGTTAGATAAAAAAAAAACTTTGAAAATCTTTACATTGAAGGTGGGACTACCAGAGAGGAGGAAGAACAAAGTAGGCATGTCAGGACATTGATGAAGGCAACTGAAATAAAACTGGTGTACTATTTGAAGATTGAGACAACTGATCAAGTAATGCTGGACATTTAGGATGACTTAACAGTCCTTGCAGCAATGTTAGGTGTCTAAGGTGTGCTTAAAAAAAGGGAAAGCTTACAGGTTCCAGTAAAACTGTGTACTGAGATGATTTGGACACAGAAATAATGGCATAAAATAGGTTAAGAGAGTGCATAAATTTCAAGTGGATGAATGATGGTGTAGGAAAAATCAGCTATCCACACTGTATGCTACTTTCCAGAAAAAATATTTTTGTGTACCACAATATTAGTGATATATATTCTATCACAAAGACATCCTCAAAAGGACATTATTTTTCTTTCTTTTCTACCACAACAACCATCATCCACTAGCATAGGGCAAGCAGAGAAAAGGAAACATTCACTATCATTCATTCATTCAATGGCATTATAGGATTGAGGGTTAACTGAAGCAAAACACCAATTCTAACTTACTTCTTTATTTTATCTTCTTGTTTACAAGAGAATTTCTTAAGTGTGTAGAAGTCATCCCTCAGACCAACATATTTCTCACAGAGTTCTTCTTGGTTTAAGTGACTCAGCCAATACATCTCCTCAGGAGCAGCTGAAATATTGAACTGAAGCTGTTCAAGAAATTTAAGTGTTTTATGTATGTTTATATATATATATATATATATATATATATATATATATATATATATATATATATATATATATATATATATATATATATATATATATATATATATATATATATATATGTATATATATATATATATATATATACAGTGGTACTCGAGTTACGATATTTTTCGTTGAGAATGCTGTTCAAGTGCCATTACCAAACGAATTTATCCCCATAAGGAATAATGTAAAATAGACTAGTCCTTTACACCCCCAAAATATACTTACAAAGCATTTAAAAATAAACTTACATAAAGGGCGATTTTGGGGACCATCGTAACTCGAGGTACCACTGTATATATATATACAGTGGTACCTCGACTTACGATGGTCCCCAAACTCACCCTTTATGTAAGTTTATTTTTAAATGCTTTGTAAGTGTAATTTTGGGGGTCTAAAAGACTAAACTTTTTACAACATTTCTTAAGGAGATAAATTCGTTTGGTAATGCACTTGAACAGCATTCTGGAATGAAAAATATCGTAAGTCGAGTCCACTTATATATATATATATATATATATATATATATATACGTATATATATACAGTGAGCCCCCGGTTCTCGTGATTAATCCGTTCCAGAGGGCTTAATGAACACCGAATATAACGAACTCCGAATCTATTTTCCCCATAAGAAATACAGTGGTCCCCCGCCAAACGAGCAAAATTCATTCCAAGAGCCTGCTCAAGTGCCATTACCGAACGAATTTACTTCCTTAAGAAATAATGTCATGTAGGTTAGTCTATTTCAGACCCCCAAAAATACACTTCCACAAGCACTTAAAATATTATACTTACATAATTGTACGATTTCCGGGGTGCTCGTTAGGCGGGGGACCACTGTAATGGAAATAAAATTAATCCGTTCCAGACACTCAAAAGTATTAAAATAAAATATTTTTTTACAACATATAGACATTAAATTACACACAAAACAATGAGAAATAAAGAAATAATAGTACAATAACATGTCACTTACATTTATTGAAGAGTTGTTGATGTGTGGAAGACGGGAGGAGGGAAGAGGATGGAAGTTTTTTCATTGTTTGGAAGGGAAATCCCCTTCTATAAAGACATCAGGTAACAAGTCCTTGCCTTCCTGCTACACTCCCTGCATGCCTGCTACACTCCCTGCATGAATGCTACACTCCCTGCATGCCTGCTACACTCCCTGCATGAATGCTACACTCCCTGCATGAATGCTACACTCCCTGCATGAATTCTACACTCCCTGCATGAATGCTACACTCCCTGCATGCCTGCTACACTCCCTGCATGAATGCTACACTCCCTGCATGAATGCTACACTCCCTGCATGCCTTACCTTTACATTTGAATACCTTTGAAGAGTTTCGAGAGTATCTACTCTCTGAGCCCGGCCATGGGCCAGGCTCGTCTGGTGCTTGCCTGGTCAACCAGGCTGTTGCTGCTAGAGGCCCGCTGCCCCACATATCCATCACAGCCTGGTTGATCTGGCACCTGGTGAAGATATTTGTCCAGTTTCCTCTTGAAGGCTTCTACACTGGTTCCAGCCATGTTTCGGATATCTTCTGGTAAGATGTTGAATAGTCTGGGACCCCGGATGTTAATACAGTGCTCCCGTATTGTCCCCACTGCATGAATGTTACACTCCCTGCATGAATGCTACACTCCCTGCATGAATGCTACACTCTCTGCATGCCTGCTACACTCCCTGCATGAATGCTACACTCCCTGCATGAATGCTACACTCCCTGCATGCCTGCTACACTCCCTGCATGAATGCTACACTCCCTGCATCCCTGCTACACTCTTTACCACAGGGCTGGCACTAGGAGCTTTTTTGGGGCTCATGGTGGCTTATTTAGCAGTTGCAAGCACTAAAAACTCTGAACTCGAACAATTATGTAAGTGTATTATTGTAAGTGCTTTTGTAAGTGTATTTTTGGGGGTCTGAAACGGACTAATCTAATTTACATTATTCCTTATGGGAACAAATTTGTTCGGTAATGGCACTTGAACAGCCTCCTGAATCGAATTATGGCCGAAACTCAGGGTACCACTATATACATATAATACATATACAGTGGAACCCCGGTTAACAAAAAAAATTCATTGCAGAAGCCTGCTCAAGTGCCATTACCGAATGAATTTACTTAAGAAAAAATGTCATTTAGGTTAGTCTATTTCAGACCCCCAAAAATACACTTCCACAAGCATTTAAATATTATACTTACATAATTACACAATTTCTGGGGTGTTCGTTAACCGGGGTTCCACTGTAATAATTATATAATAATATACATAATATATTATAAATTATTATAATAATATGTACTAATAATAATAAATACTATAACAATTATAATAATACTACGTATAAGTGAGTTTGAGAATGCCACCACAAGATGGCAGTATGTGTATCAAAACAACACTCAGTCCGCGTATGCTTCAACTGGCAGTGGAGATAATTCTCGTGATTTGCTTACGTTTCGTGCAGTTATTTTGCAGAATTTCTTGATTCTACCCATGGGTCCTAAGAAAGCAAGTGCAAAGGATTGGAATAATGACAAAATGTATGGTATGAATGCGTATGTGGCGGTCAATCGATGGTAAACAATAGCACTGACGCTGAATGGAGTGCCCGGGCCCGCTCAGGCCACGCGTATGCATCCGGGACGAATCATGAACTCCGAGCAGATTCATTAAGACCAAGCCAAAATTTTTGTGAAAAAACTTAACACCGATTTTAACCCTTTCAGGGTCGAGACCTCGATTCTTAACTCTCTCTCAGGGTCGAGAAATTTCCCCCCCCAAAAAAAAAAATGATTTTTTCTTATGAAATAATAGTTTTTTTTTTTTTATAAATCTAATAGGCTAAAAAAAATTTTTTGCTATCAATAGTTACCGAGATATAGAGGCTTGAAGTTGACAGAAAGTGAACCACTTACAGCAACATCACCGACTGCTGGTCACCCGGTAATAGTTTTTTTTATTTTATTTTATTTGCTTGCTGGCTAGCTGACCAGCTAGCCGGCTGGCTAACTGACTGGCTGGCTGACCAGCTGGCTTGCTGGCTGGCTGACCAGCTAGCTTGCTGGCTGGCTGACCAGCTAGCTTGCTGGCTGGCTGACTGACTGGCTGGCTGGCTGTGTGTCTCACAGGAAACACATAAATGCAATTATACATAGTGTAAATTACCTAGGATACACGTGAGAATATAATAATAATAATAATAATAATAATAATAATAATAATAATTGAAGCATGGTGTGTGTGTCACAGTCTTATCAGTAAACTAATGACAGCGATGACATTTGACGAGGGGTGAGGGTCCTCTTATCTTATATTATCACTCCACTAATTAGTGATGACATTGATGAGGGTACACTGCCTTCGCTTTATTTGTTTTCACTGTTTTATCTGTCTCTTTGTCTCTCTCTGTCTATCTGTTTGTCTCTCTGTTTTATCTGTCTCTTTGTCTCTCTCTGTCTATCTGTTTGTGTCTCTGTCTATCTGTTTGTTTCTCTGTCTATCTGTTTGTCTATCTGTCTATCTGCTTGTCTCTCTGTGTATCTGTTTGTCTCTCTGTCTATCTGTTTGTCTCTCTGTCTATCTGTTAGTTTCTGTCTCAGAGAGAGTCACTGCTTCACATCTGGGTTATCCTAGGTAATTTACACTATGTATAATTGTATTTATGTGTACCTGTCTGACAGACAGACAGACAGCCAGCCAGCCCCAGCCAGCCACAGTTAGCTAGCCCCAGCCAGCCAGCCTACCAGCCCCAGCCAGCCAGCCCCAGCCAGCCAGCCAGCCACAGCCAGCCCCAGCCAGCCCGCCAGCCCCAGCCAATCCCGCCAGCCCCAGCCAGCCAGCCAGCCAGCCCCAGCCAGCCAGCCCGCCAGCCACAGCCAGCCCCAGCCAGCCTGCCAGCCCCAGTCAGCCAACCAGCCCCAGCCAGCCAGCCCCAGCCAGTCACAGCCAGCTATAGCCAGCCAGCCCGCCAGCCCCAGCCAGTCACAGCCAGCCAGCCACAGCCAGCCCCAGCCAGCCATAGCCAGCGAGCCAGCCCAACAGCCCCAGCCAGTCACAGCCAGCCAGCCAGCCACAACCAGCCATAGCCAGCCAGCCAGCCAGCCAGCCAGCCAGTCCCAGCCAGCCAGCCACAGCCAGCCAGCTACAGCCAGAAAGCCAGCCCCAGCCCCAGCCAGCCAGCCAGCCCCAGCCAGCCAGCCAATGTTTACACAAACCCCACTGCCTTCCTCACCCTTCCCACTGCCTTACCCCTTCCCCACTGCCTTACCCACCACTCACACTGCCTTACCCACCACTCACACTGCCGGAGTGAGGTATTCCTTACCGCATGGCTTGGTGACAAAGGCGCACTGAATTACCACTCCCACAATGCAATGTGAGTGCATAGATTTTTTCCTACTGCGCACACTTACCACATAGACCCATTCTATCACATGCATGCCTACCAGCTCTCTCCCCCTAGATTTGAAGCCGCTAGAATTTATGCGTACTAGTACGTCAAATGCCCTGGCTTGTAAGCCATACTAGTACGTCAAAAACCCTGAAAAGGTTAACAAACTCCAATGCTAACGAACACTGGGGGTTGACTGTATATATACGCAAACTAATAAAAAAAGCCAAACAATTGTACTACTCCAGCAGATTCACTGAAAAAAGAGGAGATATAAAAAAGACCTGGAAAACACTCACAGATTCTGGGCACCCACAAACTGAAAAAACTAAGGATTTTGTCCTAAATAAACCAAATGAAACACCACTACAGCCTATTGATACAGTAAACAAAATAAATGACTTCTTCTCAACCATAGGATCAAATCTTGCCAGTAAAATCCCAGATACCAATGCCCAAGCAAGTGATTACCTAAATGGGAATTTCCCATCCTCCTATCTTGCACCTACTGAACCCACTGAAGTCACCATGATAATCAAGTCACTTAAAAATAAATCAGGGAATCTGTCTCAAGTCCCACCATTATTATACAAGCGAGCCGCTCATGTCCTTTCACATGCTATTTCATTACTTTTTAACAAATCACTAGAAACTAGCACTTTCCCGAAACAACTCAAAACAGCTAGGGTTACACCAATACACAAAGGTGGTGACCCCACAGATGTAAACAACTATAGGCCAATATCAAACTTACTGTTGCTATCCAAAATCTTCGAGAAACTTGTGCACAAGAGATTATACTCGTTTATAATGACGCAAAGCATACTCAACCCCTGCTAGTTTGGCTTCAGAAAAAATAAAAGCACTAACGATGCAATCGTAAAAATGATAGACCTGCTTTACACAGCACTCAAAAATAACGAATATCCATTAGGACTTTTTATTGACCTAAGGAAAGCTTTCAACACAGTAAACCACAGCATCCTACTCCACAAACTTGACCACTATGGTATAAGAGGTCATGCACTTGCATTCTTCAAATCCTACCTTACTAATAGGTATCAGTATGTCACCATTAAAGACACAACCTCCTCGACACGACCACTTGATACTGGAGTACCACAGGGAAGTGTCCTTGGTCCCATGCTCTTTCTCTTATACATCAATGATCTACCCAATGTATCATAACACCTGAAACCAATACTCTTTGCTGACGACACGACTTATGTCATCTCCCACCCAAATCTTGAAACGCTTGACACCATTGTAAACAACGAATTACTAAAAATATCTACATGGATGACAGCCAACAAACTTACACTCAATACTGATAAGACCTTCTATGTATATTATGTTTGGTAACAGAGCAGGTGATGCACAATTAAACATTAAGATCAACAACACTCCTATTGCTAAACATAATGAGGGCAAATTCCTGGGCCTTCACCTCGACAGTAATCTGAAATTCAGCACTCATATCCAACACATAATAAAGAAAGTGTCCAAAACTGTGGGGATCCTCTCTAAGATATGTTACTACGTATGTATCACAATCAGCCCTTCTCACACTATACTATTCACTCATCTATCCCTACCTCACATATGCCATTTGTGCTTGGGAATCAACAGCAGCAAGACACCTAAAACCAATAATAACCCAACAAAAAGCCGCAGTAAGAATTATCATGCAATCCAACGCTAGGCAACACACCCCCCCACTTTTCAAAGACCTAAACTTACTCACTGTTCAGAACATCCACACTTACTACTCTGCAATCTACATTTATAGAACCATAAATACCAACTTTAACCCTAAACTAAAACTCTTTCTTGACATTTGTGACAGAACCCATAGACATAATACCAGACACAAACATCTCTTTGATACTCCCTGTGTCTGACTAAATCTATACAAAAATTCAATGTACAGTGGTACCTCGACTTACGTTTTTAATCCGTCAGAGAGGGCATTTCTTAAGACGAAACAAACGTAACACGAATCAATTTTCCCCATAAGAAATAATGGAAATAAATTTAATCCGTCCAAGACTTCCAAAAGTAGTTAAATAAAATATTTTTTAGAACTTTTGGACATTAAATAATAAATAATTGAATAAAGAATACATAAATACACATGCAAATATTGTACAATAACATGTCACTTACATTTATTGAAGAGTTGTTGATGTGTGGAGGACGGGAGGAGGGGAGAAGGTGGAGTAGTATGCTAGTGTTTGGAAGGGGAATCCCCTTCCATTAACACTGCAGGTGGTAAGTTCTTTTCTGGGGTTACTTCCCTTTTTCTTTGAATGCCACTAGGACCAGCTTGAGAGTCACTAGACCTCTTTCTAACAACAAATTTGTCCAGGGAGCTCTGTGTCTGGCGATTCTTTAACACATCCCTGAAATGACACACCACTGTGTCATTGTACAGGTTGCCAGCACGGCCTGCAACAGCATGGTTAGGGTGATATTCATCCATAAATACTTGCACATCACTCCATTTGGCACAGATCTCCTAATCCTTGAAGAAGGCACATTCTTCCATTTTTGTTCCACCTCCACCTCCTCCTCTGAACCATTGTCCTGACCTCTGCTCTCTTGTTCCAGTTGCTGTTGAAGCTCTTGCAGATCTTCAGTGGTTAGCTCTTCCTTGTGCTCCTCCACCAACTGTTCCACATCCTCACCACTCACCTCTAACCCCAAAGACTTGCCCAATTCCACAATTTCTTCCAAAACAGGCTCAGGCTCAGGGTTCTGAGGCTCAGCCCCAAAACCTTCAAAATCCCTCTCTAGGACACAGTCTGGCCACAATTTTCTCCAGGCAGAGTTCAAAGTCCTGGTAGTCACTCCCTCCCAAGCCTTACCTATAAGGTGTACACAATGCAGCATATGGAAATGTTTTTCCAAAATTCTCTTAGGGTTATGTTCATGTCTGTGGTCACATCAAAGCACTTTTGAAACATTGCTTTGGTATAGAGTTTTTAAAGTTGGAAATGACCTGCTGGTCCATGGGCTGGAGGAGAGGAGTGGTATTAGGGGCAAGAACTTCACTTTGATGAATTTAAACTCCTCCACAATTTTCTCTACCAAGTTTGGAGGATGACAAGGAGCATTGTCCATTATCAGGAGGCACTTAAGTGGCAAATTATTGTCCAATAGATATTTCTTCACACTGGGGCCAAACACTTCATTGAACCAATCTAAGAAAATGTCCTTTGTGACCCAAGCCTTTTGTTAGACTTCCACATCACACACAAGTTAGACTTGCTGACACCGCATCTGCCAAACACTCGGGATTTTCAAAAGATACACTAGTAAAGGCTTCACTTTGCAATCACCACTGGCATTGGCACAAAGCATCAAAGTTAGCCTGTCTTTCATAGGCTTATGTCCTGGCTGTGCCTTTTCCTCCTGAGTAATGTAGGTCCTGTTGGGCATTTTCTTCCAAAACAGGCCTGTTTCATCACAATTAAAC
>WNWK01011752.1:50000-62998 GCA_009830355.1 Cherax destructor | reverse complement strand
TTTTTGGGAAAATACCCTGACTTGCTCCTGTAAATAAAGCATTGCTACGTGTGTGTGTGTGTGTGTGTGTGTGCGCGCGTGTTGATTGCCTTTTGTCCTGTGCACATGTCGATTGAAGGCTGGGCCTGTTGTGTGCGTGTGTGTACTCACCTATTTGTGGTTGCAGGGGTCGAGTCATAGCTCCTGGCCCCGCCTCTTCACTGATTGCTACTAGGTCCTCTCTCTCCCTGCTCCATGAGCTTTATCAAACCTAGTCTTAAAACTATGTATGGTTCCTGCCTCCACTATGTCGCTTTCTAAGCTATTCCACTTCCTGACAACTCTATGACTGAAGAAATACTTCCTAACACCCCTTTGACTCATAGGAGTCTTCAACTTCCAATTATGACCCTTGTTTCTGTGTCCCTCTCTGGAACATCTTGTCTCTGTCCACCTTATCTATTCCTCGCAGTATTTTATATGTCGTTATCATGTCTCCCTAACCCTCCTGTCCTCTAGTGTCGTCAGGCCGATTTCCCTTAACCTTTCTTCGTAGGACAATCCCTTAGCTCTGGGACTAGTCTTGTTGCAAACCTTTGCACTTTCTCTAATTTCTTGACGTGCTTGACCAGGTGTGGGTTCCAAACCGGTGCTGCATACTCCAGTATGGGCCTGACGTATATGGTATACAGAGTCTTGAATGATTCCTTAGTGAGGTATTGGAACGCTATTCTTAGGTTTGCCAGCCGCCCGTATGCTGCAGCAGTTATCTGATTGATGTGTGCCTCAGGAGATGTGCTCGGTATTATACTCACCCCAAGATCTTTTTCTTTGAGTGAGGCTTGCAGTCTTTGGCCACCTAGACTATACTCTGTCTGCGGTCTTCTTTGCCCTTCCCCGATATTCATGACTTTACATTTGGCAGGGTTAAATTCAAGGAGCCAGTTACTGGACCAGGCTTGCAGCCTGTCCAGGTCTCTTTGTAGTCCTGCCTGATCCTCGACTGATTTTATTCTTCTCATTAACTTCACATCATCTGCAAACAGGGACACTTCTGAGTCTATCCCTTCCGTTATGTCATTCACATATACCAAAAACAGTACAGGTCCTAAGACTGACCCTTGTGGAACTCCACTCGTCACAGGTGCCCACTCTGACATCTCGTCACGTACCATGACTCGTTGTTGCCTCCCTGTCAGATATTCTCTGATCCATTGCAGTGTTTTTCCTGTTACGTGTGCCTGATCCTTTAGCTTTTGCATTAACCTCTTGTGAGGAACTGTGTCGAACGCCTTCTTGCAGTCCAAAAAAATGCAGTCTATCCACCCCTCTCTCTCGTGTCTTACTTCTGTTACCTTATCATAAAACTCCAGTAGGTTTGTGACACAGGATTTTCCTTCCCTGAAACCGTGCTGGTTGTCGTTTATAAGCTTGTGTCTTTCTAGGTGTGTATGTGTATGTGTGTGTGTGTATGTGTATATGTAAGTGTGTATGTGTGACCCAACAATAAAATTTGCACCAAGAACTCATTACAGTTGTGACTGGGTGTAGACTAGTGAAGTGTTCATTGCGTTATAATTTGTTCATGATTGTAACCATGTATAAACGTAAGTAAGTAAATTTACTTACATGTTTCATTACCTTTGTAACTTGTGAGTTCATTACCTTTGTAGCTTGTTAGTTCATTACCTTTGTAACTTGCTCAGCTATCATAACTTTGGGGTCCAGTCCCTGGACCCATTATGTACCTCTGTAATCTTTTGACTACCGCCCACAGGATGGGTATGGGGTGCATAATAAAGATATCAAACTAACTAACTTGTGAACCGTGGAGGAATTAGTGATAATTATTATTTTTTTTATTAACACATCGGCCGATTCCCACCAAGGCAGGGTGGCCTGAAAAAGAAAAACTTTCATCATCATTCACTCCATCACTGTCTTGCCAGAGGGGTGCTTTACACTACAGTTATAAAACTGCAACATTAACACCCCTCCTTCAGAGTGCAGACACTGTACTTCCCATCTCCAGGACTCAAGTCCGGCCTGCCAGTTTCCCTGAATCCCTTCATAAATGTTACTTTGCTCACACTCCAACAGCACGTCAAGTATTAAAAAACATTTCTCTCCATTCATTCCTATCAAATACGCTCACACATGCTTGCTGGAAGTCCAAGCCCCTCGCATACAAAACCTCCTTTACCCCCTCCCTCCAACCTTTCCTAGGCCGACCCGTATCCCGCCTTCCCTCCACTACAGATTTAAACACTCTCGAAGTCATTCTGTCCCGTTCCATTCTCTCTACATGTCCGAACCACCTCAACAACCCCTCCTCAGCTCTCTTGATAATAGTTTTGGTAATCCCGCACCTCCTCCTAATTTCCAAACTCCGAATTCTCTGCATTATATTCACACCACACATTGACCTCAGACATGACATCTCCACTGCCTCCAGCCTTCTCCTCATTGCAACATTCATCACCCATGCTTCACACCCATATAAGAGTGTTGGTATAACTATACTCTCATACATTCCCCTCTTTACTTCCATGGACAAGGTTCTTTGTCTCCACAGACTCCGAAGTGCTCCACTCACCCTTTTCCCCTCATCAATTCTATGATTCACCTCATCCTTCATAGACCCATCTGCTGACATGTCCACTCCCAAATATCTGAATACATTCACCTCCTCCATACTCTCTACCTCCAATCTGATATCCAATCTTTCGTCACCTAATCTTTTTGTTATCCTCATCACCTTAGTCTTTCCTATATTCACTTTCAATTTTCTTTTACACACCCTACCAAATTCATCCACCAACCTCTGCAACGTCTCTTCAGAATCTCCCAAAAGCACAGTGTCATCAGCAAAAAGCAACTGTGACAACTCCCACTTTGTATTTGATTCTTTATCTTTTAACCCCACTCCAGGTAGACACCTCTTGCCAAGACCCTCGCATTCACTTCTCTTACAACCCCATCTATAAATATATTGAACAACCACGGTGACATCACACATCTTTGTCTAAGGCCCACTTTTACTGGGAAATAGTCCCCCTTCCCTCCTACACACTCTAACCCGAGCCTCACTATCCTCATAAAAACTCTTCACTGCTTTCAGTACCCTACCTCCTATTCCATACACCTACAACATCTGCCACATTGACCCCCTATCCACCCTATCATACGCCTTTTCCAAATCCATAAAGGCCACAAAAACCTCTTTACCCTTATCCAAATACTGTTCACCTATATGTTTCACTGTACACACTTGGTCTACACCCCTCCCCTACCTTTCCAAAAGCCCCCTTGTTCATCTGCTATTCTGCTCTACGTCTTACTCTTAATTCTTTCAATAATAACTCTACCATACACTTTACCAAAAAAAAACAATACATGCTCTCTGCCAATCCCTAGGTACCTTACCCTCATCCATACATTTATTAAATAATAGCACCAACCACTCCAAAACTATATCCCCACCTGCTTTTAACATTTCTATCTTTATCCCATCAATCCCAGCTGCCTTACTCCCTTTCATTCTACCCACTGCCTCACGAACTTCCCCCACACTCACAACTGGCTCTTCCACCCTCCTACAAGATGTTATTCCTCCTTGCCCTATTCACGAAATCACAGTTTCCCTGTCTTCCCTCAAAATATTCTCTCCATCTTCCCGATACCTCTAACTCTCCATTTAATAACTCTCCTCTCCTATTTTTAACTGTCAAATCCATTTGTTCTCTAGGCTTCCTCAACTTATTAATCTCACTCCAAAACTTTTTCTTATTTTCAACAAAATTTGTTCATAACATCTCACCCACTCTCTCATTTGCTCTCTTTTTACATTGCTTCACCACTCTCTTAACGTCTCTTTTTCTCTCCATATACTCTTCCCTCCTTGCATCACTTCTACTTTGTAAAAACCTCTCATATGCTAACTTTTTCTCCCTTACTACTTTCTTTACATCATCATTCCACCAATCGCTCTTCTTCCCTCCCGCACCCACTCGCCTGTAACCACAAACTTCTGCTGAACACTCTAACATTACATTTTTAAATCTACCCCATACATCTTCGACCCCATTGCCTACACTCTCACTAACCCATCTATCCTCCAATAGTTGTTTATATCTTACCCTAACTGCCTCCTCTTTTAGTTTATAAACCTTCACCTCTCTCTTACTTACTGCTTATATTTTCCTTGTATCCCATCTACCTTTTACTCCCACTGTAGCTATAACTAAAAAGTGATCTGATATATATGTGGCCCCTCTATAAACATGTACATCCTGAAGTCTACTCAACAGTCTTTTATCTACCAATACGTAGTCCAACAAACTACTGTCATTTCGCCCTACATCATATCTTGTATACTTATTTATCCTCTTTTTCTTAAAATATGTATTACCTATAACTAAACCCCTTTCTATACAACGTTCAATCAAAGGGCTCCATTATCATTTACACCTGGCACCCCAAACTTACCTACCACACCCTCTCTACATGTTTCTCCTACTTTAGCATTTAGGTCCCCTACCACAATTACTCTCTCACTTGGTTCAAAAGTTCCTATACATTCGCTTAACATCTCCCAAAATCTCTCTCTCTCCTCTACACTCCTCTCTTCTCCAGGTGCATACACGCTTATTATAACAGCATGCTCATTGGAGAAGCCAGGTATAGATACTCAAAAATCCGGGACAAAGGAATTAAAGTACATTTGCTATGGATTCCGTCACACATTGGATTACTCCTTCATGATAAAGTTGATATGTTAGCCAAGAAGAGCACCCATAAGGAGAATGTAGAATATAACTTTGGTATATCTGTGTCTAGCATTAGGAATAATATTAGGAGAGAAATAAATAATGAAAATGATAGCTATAGGAATGCAGTTAGAAGCCTGAGTAGATCTATAACCCACTATGATAACATGAATGTAGATAAGTATGTTTATGGAGCAACTTGCAATGTGAACAGACTGACTGATGTTGTAGTGGCCAGGCTTCGGCTTGGCTACAAGTACTTTTGGCAGTTTGGGAGATACACAGATGATGATCAAACTAAATGCAAATTATGTGATCAGGCATATGGTCACTGTCTTGAACACTATGTGCTGAATTGTCCACTTATTGAGGAATATAGAGATAGACAGTATAATAACCTATGTGACATGTCAAGATATCTTATTAGTGAAGGTAGGATACCACTTATTCTAAGCAAATTTCCTAAATTTGCTTGTAACAGATAAGTGAACTGTAGATATAAATCCAAATTAATTTCCATGAACATGCCTATCTGTGCTCATGATAATGCGAGCACAGGTGGGCATGTTTGTGGAGCAACTTGCAATGTGAACAGACTGACTGATGTTGTAGTGGCCAGGCTTAGGCTTGGCTACAGGTACTTCTGACAGTTTGGGAGACACAGATGATGATCAAACTAAATGCAAATTATGTGATCAGACATATGGTCACTGTCTTGAACACTATGTGCTTAATTGTGCACTTATTGAGGAATATAGAGATAGACAATATAATAACCTATGTGACATGTCAAGATATCTTATTCATGAAATAAGATACCTGCTTGTAATAGATAATTGAAATGTAGATATAAACCCAAATGTACAATTGTTAACCCCTTTGGGGCCTAGTGCCTAGGCCTTTTGTGTATCCATATGCTCTTGCGCTACCGTCCACAGGATGGATATGGGGTGCACAATAAACTAGCCACTTCGGTGGCAAAATCTAAAAAATCTTATTATGACCCACTTTTTGCATCCGACCCTTATTTTAATCCACATAATCCTTGAATTTACACATTTATATTCCCTCTTCTCCTTCCATAACTGATCCTTCAACATTATTGCTACCCCTTCCTTAGCTCTAACTCTCTCAGATACTCCTGACTTAATCCCATTTATTTCTCCCCACTGAAACTCGCCTACCCCCTTCAGCTTTGTTTCGCTTAGGGCCAGGACATCCAGCTTCTTTTCATTCATAACATCAGCAATCATCTCTTTCTTATCATCCGCACTACATCCACGCACATTCAAACAACCCAGTTTTATAAAGTTTTTCTTCTTCTCTTTTTTAGTAAATGTGTACAGGAGAAGGGGTTACTAGCCCATTGCTCCCGGCATTTTAGTCGCCTCATACGACATGCATGGCTTACGGAGGAAAGATTCTTTTCCACTTCCCCATGGACAATAGAGAAAATAAAAAGAACAAGAGCTATTAAGAAAAAGAAGAAAAACCTAGATGTGTGTATGTATACATATGCATGTGCATGTCTGTGTAGTGTGACCTAAAGTGTAAGTAGAAGTAGCTAGATATACATGTTATCCAGCGTGTTTATGAGACAGAACCGTGTAGGAATTAGTGATAATTACCTTAATTTAAGGGAATAGGCGAGGAGATACAAGTCGTCATTTCCCGATTGAACATATGTTAATTAACTTCACAACTCGTGTCCCGAGGAATGTAGAGGTGTTAAGGGGCCAATGCTCCTTAATCGAGACAAACCAGTTGATACCATCGTCCTGTTGAAGAATAGCTACATCGGCTTAGCAGGACATCGACACGAGCGAGAACAAACCGACAAAAGATACGACTCCCTCACCCACAGCTAAGTAACCTTTCTATTTATGACAAACTTGAGCTGGCCAGTTAGGTATGTTGTAATAGTAAAGGGGACTGTGGGTATGTCAACGACCTCCAGCGACCATCCATAATATTGGGTAAGTGATGGTCTTATCGTGTTGGTGTGTGTACTCTCTTCCCCCCTCTTTCTAATAATCAGTCCATTTCTATACAGTCCACAAAATAATAGTAACACCGTACCTATTAGTGTTATCTACTATAATTTATAATACTGGTCAAGGATAGATGTGTTAGAGGGCGTGTGTTATCGGAGGAGTCGTTTTCTGTGACCAGGGCGACTTAGGTTTTCTCACACGTTTTCACGGGGATAACCGCGGTAGATATTGTAACGGTCAACTCCCGTTGAGATTATTTGTATGTAAGTGTTGGTGAAGCCCATACAGGTAGTCTCATAATTCCCCACACAAACATCAAAAAACATCTTATCTCACTAACACACCCCACCATCAACTAACTACATGAAAATAACCTATTCATGCACACACAGGTGTTTACACACCATCAGGTGCTGGACACAATACACACAACTGAGGAGGAAGTGAAGAGGCTACTAAACGAGCTAGATACCTCAAAGGCGATAGGGCCAGATAACATCTCACCATGGGTCCTGAGAGAGGGAGCAGAGGAGCTATGTGTACCCCTAACAACAATCTTTAACACATCTATCGAAACAGGGCAACTACCTGAGGTATGGAAGACAGCAAATGTAGTTACAATTTTTAAAAAAAAGAGACAGGAACGTAGCACTAAACTACAGACCAGTTTCACTGACATGTATAGTATGCAAGGTAATGGGAAGATAATCAGGAGAAGAGTGGTGGAACACCTAGAAAGGAATGAGCTTATCAACGACGGCCAACACGGTTTCAGGGACGGGAAATCCTGTGTCACTAACCTACTGGAGTTCTACGATAAGGTGACAGCAGTAAGACAAGAGAGAGAGTGGTGGGTAGATTGCATATTCTTGGACTATAAGAAGGCGTTTGACACACTTCCACAAAAGAGATTAGTGCAGAAGCTGGAGGACCAGGCAGGGGTAACAGGGAAGGCACTACAATGGATCAGGGAATACCTGTCAGGAAGACAGCAGCGAGTCAGGGTACGTGGCGAGGTGTCAGAGTGGGCGCCGGTGACGAGTGGGGTTCCACAGGGGTCAGTCCTAGGACCGGTGCTGTTTCTGGTATTTGTGAACGACATGATGGAAGGAATAGACTCCGAAGTGTCCCTGTTTGCAGATGATGTGAAGTTGATGAGAAGAATTCAATCGGATGAGGACCAGGCAGAACTACAAAGGGATCTGGACAGGCTGCAAGCCTGGTCCAGCAATTGGCTCCTGGAGTTCAACCCCACCAAGTGCAAAGTCATGAAGATTGGGGAAGGGCAAAGAAGACCCAAGACGGAGTACAGTCTAGTGTGCCAGAGACTACAAACCTCAATCAAGGAAAAAGATCTTGGGGTGAGTATAACACCAGGCACATCTCATGAGGCGCACATCAACCAAATAACTGCTGCAGCATATGGGCGCCTAGCAAACCTAAGAACAGCATTCCGACATCTTAATAAAGAATCGTTCAGGACCCTGTACACTGTGTACGTTATGCCCATACTGGAGTATGCAGCACCAGTTTGGAACCCACACCTAGCCAAGCACGTAAAGAAGCTAGAGAAAGTGCAAAGGTTTGCAACAAGACTAGTCCCGGAGCTAAGGGGTATGTCCTACGAGGAGAGGTTAAGGAAATCAACCTGAAGACACTGGAGGACAGGAGAGATAGGGGGGACATGATGACGACATATAAGATACTGAGAGGAATTGACAAGGTGGACAAAGACAGAATATTCCAGAGATGGGACACAGCAACAAGGGGACACAGTTGGAAGTTAAAGACTCAGATGAATCACAGAGATGTTAGGAAGTATTTATTCAGTCACAGAGTGGTCGGGAAGTGGAATAGTTGGGGAAACGATGTAGTGGAGGCAGGTTCCATACATAGCTTTAAGGAGAGGTATGATAAAGCTCATGGCGCAGGGAGAGTGACCCAGTAGCGGCCAGTGAAGAGGCGGGGCCAGGAGCTATGACTCGACCCCTGCAACCACAACTAGGTGAGTACAACTAGGTGAGTACACATATCCTCCTCTACACCTACATTGACCCAAAGGACGGTAAACAAAATCCCGAATATAGCTATTGCCTAATAAATCTCAGACTAGTTTTAAGTTTGCCTGATATACTCCAATATATGAGCTTTAATAGAAACTATGTAGCATGCCAAGGCAGTCACAGACCGGGTCACAGACCGGGCCGCGGGGGCGTTGACCCCTGGAATTCTCTCCAGGTAGACTCCTGGTATTGTAAATTTATTTAATCATTTGTAATATAGATTAAGAACTAGTATTAGTCTGCCCGAAATGCCTAGCATGCCCAGGCATGCTAGGCATGCTAGTGGTCATCTTTGTAATTATTGTCTTATAAATGTAAACCACACATTGTAATCTTTACAGAGAAATAAAATTCTGAATCTGAATCTCCTTCCCTCCCTCCCTCCCTTCCTCCAACACTCTTTCCCTCCCTCCTTCCCTCTCTCCCACCTCCAACACACTCTCCATCACTCCTTCCCTCCCATGCTCTCTCCTTACCTCCCTCTCTCTATCGGTTGGTGACGCACTGGCCTCACACACTGAGGTTCGTGGTTCGATCCCCGGTGCAGGTGGAAACATTAGGACGTGTTTACTTAAGACACCTGTTGTCCATGTTCACCTAGCATTAAGTAGGTACCTGGGTGTTAGTGGACTAGTGTGGGTGGCATCCGGGGACAAAATTAATCTAAGTTGCGGCAATTGCTCTGTATAACCAGGGACTTTCTATATAGTATGTAATTGATGTCAGCTATGGTCTGTATAACCAGGGACTTTCTATATAGTATGTAATTGATGTCAGCTATGGTCTGTATAACCAGGGACTTTCTATACAGTATGTCATTGATGTCAGCTATGGTCTGTATTAGCTGTATCATGTACTTGTAGAAATAGAGATTATTATTATTATTTTTATTATTATTATTATTATTATTATTATTATTATTATTATTGTTGTTGTTGTTGTTGTTGATGGGGAGCAACTTTGAGGTTTATAGATGTTACAAGGTTTCTGTAATGATGTCCTGTGTCTGCTGGTTTGTTTTTCTGATCAAAAAGTAACAGATGCTACAGATGCTATCAGTGTGTCGATAGGTTAGGTTAGGTAAGGTTCGTCAGGAGACAAGTGTTTCCTGACGTGAGTCTTAGTCAGATGATGACCCACACTTGGAGCTTTTGGTCATGTGACCGAGGCCTTCCACTGGCTTACCCCTTCATCTGTGTCAATAGGTCGGTGTCTTGCTCAGTGTTGCTTGGGACTCAACTTATACCGTCTCTCCATAGTTGTTTTGCTTCATTTTCTTATCCTAGTTATATCAGTAACCTGTACAAGGCAGGTCTTTATCAAAATCACCGCCACCCAAAGCTACCCAAGAATTTACTGCCGTACCCACCACGCCAATCACACCCAGCCCCAGCTGTTCGGGATCGGTTCCCCAGTCTTTTTCCTTCATTTCAGCTGCTACAGCAACCCATCAATTCTTTTGTTTGGCGAACATGAAATTCCCTCATCAGAGGGTGTTCAGCAGGGTGATCCACTCGCTCCACTTCTCTTCTGCTTGGTGGTAAGAAAACTAACTTCCAGCTTGCGCAGCGAGCTCAATATCTGGTACCTGGATGATGGCACTCTGGCAGGTACTGAAGTCCCTGCTAGAGGACCTACAACTGGTGAAGACACTCCAAGTGTGAAATCATCACAAACAAACTGGAAATAATCAGAGCTGTGCAAACAATTGTTTCAGACTATGGAACAAACACTCTTCTCCAGGTTGAGGGACTGAGTGGTGACATGTACCTTGGTCAGTGGTGATGTGTACCTTGGTCAGTGGTGATGTATACCTTGCTCAGTGGGGATGTACTCACCTAATTGTGGTTGCAGGGGTCGAGACTCAGCTCCTGGCCCCACCTCTTCGCTGTCTGCTACTGGGTCTCTGGTCAGTGGTGATGTCCACCTTGCTCTGTTAAGATGTGTCTAGTGTACTCTCTGTGAATCTGAACAACATGTCATCTATCGAGCAACTTTACCAGCAGCTTAAGGAGGAGGTGAGGATGGCTAAGATCGGGATATGGCGATTGATGGAAGAAAACAAGAGGATTTGAAGTAATCCTCCTATTGTGAGTCCTTAGGTCAGGAGGAGAACCTGGACAGTGGCCACGGTGCCCCGTGGCCTGGTGGCTAAAGCTCTTGCTTCACACTGCGAGTGTCTATGTTTAATTCCCAGCAAGGGTAGAAACATTGGGCGTGTTTCTTTACACCAATTGTCTATGTTCACCCATCAGTAAAATGGGTACCTGCGAGTTAGTCCACTGGTGTGGGTCGCATCCTGGGACAAAACTGACTAAATTTGCCTGAAATGCTGGAAGAACTATATGCGGTGTAAGGGGTTGGGAGCAGTAGGAGGATTAAATACTATGTTTGTTTGGTTCAGTCATTTATAATTGTTTTGTTATTGTCGTTGTTGTTATGGAGCGGCCATAGAGAGTACATTGTTATTGTTACTCTATCTTTGATTAACCTACAACCACTACAGTGGCGACGAGGATGGGATGGGATGCCTGGTGATGGACCAGTTACTTCGGCTCATTCAGTGCCCTGGTGATGGACCAGGTGTTTTGGCTCCATCAGTGCCCTGGTGATGGACCAGGTGCTTTGGCTCCCTCAGTGCTCTGGTGAAGGACCAGGTGCTTCGGCTCCAACGGTACCCTGGTGATGGACCAGGTGTTTCTGCTCCTTCAACGGCCTGGTGATGGACCAGTTACTTCGGCTCATTCAGTGCCCTAGTGATGGACCAGGTACTTAGGCTCATTCAGTGCCCTGGTGATGGACCAGGTGCTTTGGCTCCCTCAGCACCCTGGTGATGGACCAGGTGCTTCAGCTCCTTTAATACCTTGGTGATGGGTTATAAATTAGACACATATGCAACACTTGGGTATCTTTATTGAGGAAACGTTTCGCCACACAGTGGCTTCATCAGTCCAATACAAAGTAGAAAGGTGTAAGGAGAGGAGGAGTTTGAGGTAATCAGTCCCTCGGCCTGGAGTCGATGTGTTCAGTCCATCAATCTTGTTAGAAGTGCAGCACAAGGCCGTAGAGGTGGCTTATATGCTGTAATCAGGTGAGGTGAAGCAGGAGGAGGCGGGGTCATAGTGGTACCATCCACTAGTCGAAGTAGGTCTTCGTCCAAAGGTTGGACAAGTGTTGAAGAATTCGTTTGTATCAAGATCCCAAGCTGTTGCTGTGTCAGACAGGATGTAGATGAATGGTTCAGAGAACCGACAACCTTTGGACGAAGACCTACTTCGACTAGTGGATGGTACCACTATGACCCCGCCTCCTCCTGCTTCACCTCACCTGATTACAGCATATAAGCCACCTCTACGGCCTTGTGCTGCACTTCTAACAAGATTGATGGACTGAACACATCGACTCCAGGCCGAGGGACTGATTACCTCAAACTCCTCCTCTCCTTACACCTTTCTACTTTGTATTGAACTGATGAAGCCACTGTGTGGCGAAACGTTTCCTCAATAAAGATATCCAAGTGTTGCATATGTGTCTAATTTATAACTTGTCGGTTCTCTGAACCATTCATCTACACCTTGGTGATGGACCAGGTGCTTCAGTTCCTTCAACGCCCTGGTGATAGATCATGTGCATCAGCTTATTCAGTGCCCTGGTGATGGACCAGGTGCTCCAGCTCTTCCAGTACCCTGTTTTGTAGTGCCCTGATTATCAAAGCATATTCCATGGATGGAGTAGGTGGGTTGGGAAGGAGTTTTTGTTTGTGGGATTGATTTTGGGTTTTAGGGGGACCTGCCTAGCGTTGACCAGTTGGCTTGCTGCAGTGTTCCTTATTTCTGTTTTCTTGTGAGTGAGAAGGGTTGGATTTGAACGGGACTTGCACAATTGTTGGAGGGGAAGGGGGTTGTCGAGGTTTGTTCCTTGGATGGGGATGGGTTGGACAAATATTTTTGTTGGTGGGTTGATTTTGACATGGACCTGTTGTTGTTGTATGTTCGCCGGTACATCCGGCCCGGGTCTTCTCCAAATGGTGACCCGGCATTGGCCCCCTGGGTAGAGGGTGTCGGTCATCTTCTTCTTTCTTTCTTGCTGTGGCTCCCCATGATGGGGAGTGTCTTCTGACGTCGCATCTTCATCAGCAGATCTTGGTACTTCAGGCTGTGGTTCTACCTACATAGGAAGAAGAAGGATGGGGG